>JAVQKG010154562.1:0-10403 GCA_036025885.1 Hypseleotris bucephala | reverse complement strand
TTCATCGCAGATGTACCCAAATCGATACAGTTCGGCGTCCTTATAGGGTCTACGTATCTGCAAAGTTTCAAAGTGATCCGGGCTTTCGTTTTTGAGTTATCGCGGTCACACGGCCAATCCGCGGACGCGGACGGACATGAAACCATAATATCGCCGAACGCATTGCGTTCCGCCGATATAATTATAAATTTTATTACCACTAAGTGGGGCTTTTTACCAAGCTGTCATCATTTTATAAGTAATAGGAAAACGTAGCCTACTGTCAGAGCAGATAAGTTCAGTCTTTAGTTTGAGAGCGGTTGTTTGGAACAGACATCCCTCTGAGAAACTCTTCGGCCTCTTGAGGAGCTCTGAAAATCGTCCGCTGTCCTTTGTGAGTTATTAAGAGCTGAGCAGGATATAGCATTCCCTAACGGACCCCCAAGGCTCGGAAACGTCCGTCAAACTGCCGCTGGTGCTTATGCGTTTCTGCAGATAGATCCGGGTAAAAGCCAACTCGATGATTTTCATATTTGACGTCCTTTAGTCTCTGAGCAACACTCAGTATCTTCTCTCGATCCTGATAGTTGAGTAACTTCATGACGATGGTTCTTGTAATGGCAGGTTGGCTTTGATTCACCTGTCCAGTGCGGTGCGCTCTCTCAATGGCCAAAGTGGGAAGGCTGACACCGAGAGCCCCGGGCAGCCAGCTTCTCAAAAACTCGCACATATCCGCACCCTCGGCACCTTCAGGCAGGCCAACCAGTCTGAGATTTGAGCGCCTTGCTCTGTCTTCTTGATCTTGTGTTTTTTGTTTTAGTAAATCCACTGAGATTTGAAGTTGACCAACTTTATTTTGAAGCAACACCACGTCATCTTCTGTTTGACTTATTCTTTCTTCCGCCTCCTCCATTCTTTTAGTTTGTGTTTTTAGGTCTAAGCTGATGATGTTTATTGCCTGCAGCATTTCTGTACACTGCTTATTCATGTCTTCTTTCAGCACTCTTATAGCCCCCATTAAATCGCTGTTTGTAGGCATTTCATACCTGCTATTGACGGGGCATGAGCCGCTTTTGTCTGCAGCCAGGGTACTGTCCTTAGCCGCGGTTGTATTTTTGTCCCGGTTTGCGTCGTTGTAGACTGTTGCAGTAGTATTTGTGGATGATACAGCGGTGGCAATGCTGTCATCAGCCACGGGAGTGTTGTCACCTGGATCTGGGTGTGCGTGGTTCCCATTGTTAGCTGCTGCAGTGCGTGTAGTCATTTTGCAGCTTTTCGTCAGCATTTTTGACAAACTAGGTGATTTTTTGGCAATTTTACATTGCATTGAGACCCACCAGTCCTTTACCAAACAACACAGAGTTTACTTATCCGTGGATCGTTTTGAGCTTAAGTTTTTAGTAGAAAGGCGGAGGAGCCCAATAACCCAGCAGCTTGTCAGCAACGCAGCATAACCGGAAGTTCTTCATGTTCATGTTCTTGTTGTTTATTACTGATTCTGTTTGTTTATTTACACCTCTTTCTATAAAGTCCTCTGAGACAACTTTGTTGTGATATAGGGCTATACAAATAAACTTGATTTGATTTGATATGTGGACAATTACACTGAAGAGGGAGGTAGGCCAGGACCCTTACTGCAGCTTCAGAATACACACTATATACAGCTTTAAAGGAAGAGTAAGAGATGGCTTGGGGGGAGGCAGGCAGTACTGCAGTATGTACTGAACAACATGCACACAATGCACAAGTCCGCAGTGGTTCAGTGGTGTCCAATTACCAGAAGGCTGGTGGTTCAAATCTCACCAGAACTTTAATTCTGTCACTTTGAGTCAAAACACCTAACCCACCTGCATGTATGACTATGGCTGTGTGATTGGTGTTTGGTCATGGTTATACAGGCTGTAGGCGCTGAATGGCAGCCACATTTCATTCAGGGCAGTTGTGGCTACTAAAGTAGCTTAACATCACTAGTGTGTGGAGTAAATTCATAATGTAATCAATTTTAAATTGAGTGTCCAGAAAAGTGTAATAATAAACCAGTGCATTGTGCCAATGCATGAAGGTGACATTATGGACAATTACTTGAAAACACAACCAAGAAAAATCCACTTTTACAACTAATTGAATTCTCCCCATGTTCTTCCATGTTTCATCATTCTTTAGGTGAAGTTTAGCTGCTGTCTCATCATTCCACTGTCTAAAGTCCTTCAACCCTAACTACCACAGATCCCCTGACCACCCGGCCCCGCCCCCATCTTTCATCAGAGGCGTGACCATCTCCGCGCCCCGTCCTCCTGTGATTCCTCCTGACAGGTCCACACTTCCTCTCACCTTTTATCTGCTCCTTCAAACAGAATGAGCTGCTTTCATAACAGCGGCTGAGTGGCACTTTGTCCTGGTTAAATATGCACTAATGGAGTGTAAGAGGGCCGTCAGCCGGACAGGGGAGAACGAGAGCAGACTAAAAACACACACCAGAGTTACATCAGACAGGAGGAACTAGATATCTGACATTTACCTATACATGTACAACTGAGATCACTCCCCTCAGAGCAAATGAAAGTGAATTAGGAGTAGAACAACTGAATGATACTAGCAAAGATAGACAGTCTTTTGTTTCAAAGAATGTATCAAACAAGTTAGTTTGGGTCTCACTCAATGGTGGTAAACTACTTGTGTAGCCACAGCTGCCCTGGGGCACACTGACAGAGGCGTGGCTGCCAGTCTGCGCCTAAAGCCCCTCCAACCACCGTCAATCAACCACATTCATTCATAAGCAATGCGGGTTAAGTCTGTCAGTCTGCCCGAGCCCAGCTATGGCTGCACAAACATTTTCCCAGATGACTTCTGTTGTATTGTACTAATAACTAAATAATTATCTTTACCAAAATACAAGGAACAAGAAATCAGGTAGTGCAGCTTTAAGTGTGTATTGCTCCCTAATAATCCCAAAACACAAACACTGGCTCAAATAACTAGGGGTGCAATGTTTGACAGACCCCCTCCCTGATTGATATTAGCAAAGACATACAGATTTCCCCTGAGCTTGAACCCTCCAATTTCCTCTATACATTAGCACACAATACACTGGCACGCATTGAGCTTATAGACCCAGTAGGCAGTCTTTTGGATAGATAGCACCTGCATACAAGAGAAGGGGGCACACAAATAGAATTGAAGAAAGAGCGGGTGGGGGAGGGGTGGGGTACGTGCTGTGTCGGGACGGGGGTGAGTCCATAAATAGGAGTGTGTAGGAAGCTAAATAGGATCGTAATGTACAGCGGAAGGATATATAAATAGGATATGGGAGTCCTAGCAATGTTCTGACTAGTTTTAAGGTCCCAGTGGTGTAGGTGGTGTTTGGGGCAGGGGCGTAGGGGAGGTGGGGGGTATGTGTGGAGGTATAAAGGCCATTAATGTAGACGCTAATCTTGAGGCACCCGGCTCCCCAGGCAAACAGTGACCTCCAGAAAGCAGGTTCACCCAGGTTTGTCCTATATAATCCAAGCCCTCTTTTCTATACCTCATCAGAGTCATTTGTCTTCCCTGTTAGAGACCTCTTTAAACATTTAGAAGTCAGCTGGAGTATGGCCTTGCTTGTACCGTGGACTTCAAGCTGTTGACCAGAGCTGTAGGTCAGTGAGGTCAATGCATCTTGTGGAAAAGTTGTTTAAATTTTGTTTAAAGCATTGTTCAGTTTGGCTATGGAGCAGTGAGTAAGCGTTCGCACTGCAACCAAAGGGTAGCCAGTTTAAATCACTTAAGACACTTAAGACACTTAACCTACTGTATGAATGGTATTTGACCCAGACCAAGACCCACTGTGACTGAGACTGAGACAAGACCAAGTTCGAGTAAAACTGTGACCAAGACTAAGACAAGACCCAGACCCAGACTCAATCACAAGACTGACAACTACAACACTATTAGAAACCTAACCTTGAAACTGTGATATCACCATCTCACATAGACACATTTGGCCCTCTCTTCCTCATCACCTGTATTTGTCTTCATATTAGTGTCCTCTTTAAACAGTAGTCCTCTCATGCTGGGTGTACATGGATTCCCCTCCGAGAGAGAGGCCATAGATCACAGCTCTCTTTGTGAGTGTCTGTGTGCTTGGACTTTAGGAGCTGTCAGATCAGTGAAGACCAAGTCAAACTGTGTCCGAGACAAGACTGAGACAAGACTAAGACCATGACCACGCCCCAGACCAAGACCCACTGTGTCCTAGACTGAGACAAAGACCCAGACCAAGTCAAACTGTATCTGACACTGAGATTGGGACAAGACCCAGACTCAATAGCAAGACCGACAACTACAACACTATCAGAAACCTAACCTTGAAATTGTGAAATCATCATTTGGCCCTGTTCACCTTCCCCACTCTCTCTCTTCCTCATCACCTGTATTTGTCTTCATATTAGTGTCCTCTTTAAACAGTAGACCTCTCGTGCTGGGTGTACATGGATTCCCCTCCGCGAGAGAGACCATAGATCACAGTTCTCTTTGTGAGTGTCTGTGTGCTTGGACTTTAGGGTGAGTGGACTTTAGGAGCTGTCAGATCAGTGGAGGAGTCCTGGGCTGACGGACCGGGGTCAGAGGTCAGGGGTCAGGAGTGAGAGGGCGGGACGTGACCCTGAAGATAAACAGCGTGGGGAGAGGTCAGGGCCCGTGAAGAGGCTGTCATTTTGCACACAGGGGGTAGTGGGCAATGGGCATAGAGACAGTGGAAGCTGGTTCACACATTATTCATTGAGAGGATGGGTTTGACATAAAGCAGAGGACTTAATGCAGGAGAATTAGTTAACACTTTACAGCACAGTAATAATGTGATACTAAATAAATAATAAACATGAAACAGTGTCATTTAGAGTAATTTCTGTGTAATTACCAAACCTAACCCCATATCCTGACCATAATCATAGATTACCTATACTTACTTGGTTTTTCCAATAAACCATAATTACAATATCATTACCTGTTTATTACCACACTATTACTGTATAATTACTGTGCTGTGAAGTAAAGTGTGACCGATAATTAGGTTGGACTAGTGTTGCAGTAGGTCGCCGGTTTGAATCCTGCCTGAGCACATATCATCCCTGGGCAAAACACTGCACCCAACTTGTCCATGTATGAATGTGTTAGTGTAATTGTGGTGGTCAGGAGCATGTGTTAGTGTGGTCTCTGGTGGTCAGGAGGGACCATAGTCGTAGAATGGCAGCCATGAGTATCACTGAGGATTGAATAGTTAAACATCTTTGGATGTCTAGAAATTGAAAGACCAATTCATTATTATTATCATTACAAGAGCTTTGCATAGACAGGCAACAGTCCTAAGTCCACTCTTTCTCTCTCCCTAAGCAGCTTGGTTTTTATTTTTATTTTTTAGCCCACACAAGCTATCAAAAATGATGCCTCCAGATAAAACTGACATCTCCTCTACCACGTTTATAGTCCTGATTCAAACCGATGCCTATGTCTATGATTACATGACAAATCCAAGGTAACTACATGCCCTGTGAAAACATCCTTTCATCAACGGAGGGCAACAAGGCATGCACCCAGATAAAACTACCGGCCGTTCGTCACCCACTGCAAACAATACATCCACGCGGCTCATATTCATATCATCATATTTTAAACTCCAAGGTAAGAGCGTTCAGAACCCTGGAGAGCTCCGCAGACAGGTAAATGGATGGAGGCACTAGAGGAGACTGGAGGGAATTAAGATAAAGCTGAAAATGCAAGGCGCTGTCTGTTTACCATGAATTAAAACATATCACCGGTCGTGCACGTAGGGCCTGCTGATGGATTTATGTACAAAAGACGCATGGAATAAATGTTTAGACAGTGGTCGGCTCTTTAAATAATTGATCTATGAATCACACACCAGAGATCCGCTAAATTATGAAGACAAATAAAGAGGCCATATATCAGCGCCCTATTACACTGGTTAAGCGTATTTAAGCAGGTCGGTTGGTATAGGCCTGGACAAGAACATTAATATTGGGGCCGGAAGGTGTTGCATACAAAGGCCAAGGAAGATACAATTAGATTTAACTAGGCTTTAGTCAGGTGAGGTGATTAAATGGTATCCAAATTATACTAGGTGATTGGAGGAGAAAGAGGTTTGAAGGGTGGAATGTTGAGTTATTGCCAGAAGAGGTTAGAATAATGCATTGTAAAGTGTGGAATTTAACTATATATATTATTACGTAGTTTAGTTATTTTTACAAGTTAATTTTAACTCTAATAATGCATCGATTTATATAGCGCTTTTCTGGTCACTCAAAGATGCTTTAAAATTGCATTATTCATTCACTCCATACACTGGTGGTGGTAAATTACTTAAGTAGCTACAGCAGCCCTGGGGCACATTGATGGAAGCGTGGCTGCCAGTTTGCGGCTATTGCTCCTCTGACCACCACCAGACACCAATCATACGGCCACATTCATTCATAGGCAATGTGGGTTAAGTGTCTTGCAGGGATACAATGACAATATACGCTCGGGCGGGGATTCGAATTGGAGACCCTCTAGTTGCAGGGTGAATGCTTACCCTCTGCATCTATGCACCACTGCCGCCGCTGGTGAGCTATTGTAGGCTTGGGACTGAAACAAAGAGTACTTTGGTGTGGGTTTCCATATGGTGGAATGTAACTATCTATCTATATATATAATTACTTAATTAGTCATTTCATATTGACTCTTTAAGGTAGGTTTTGGCTGGAATTTGTTAGTTAGTTTATGAGCAAGATACTGTAAGTTTTATTTCCTTTCAGTTTAATCTGCAGGGTTCATCACAGTAAATACTAGTGTGTAGCAAGATGCATGTTTGGAATAAGCCAGATGCCCTTCCTGGTGCAACCCACAACTTAACCTGGCTTGGGAGTAGAACATAGAGTACTCTGGAGTGTGTTTCCCTGTGGTTAAATTAAGAACATTTCAATAGATTCTGTACTAGCCTGGCCAGCCAACTAACTATTTTCCTATTCTATACAAAGATGTTAGTCTGGTCTCTCATTTATTGCATTGAATTTCAAGGGCAAAGTTTACTGATGTATAGTAAACTGATCAGAAACTCAGACATGATGCTAAAAAGCCACACATGCAGCACACAGCTTGTTGTTAGGAAGGAAGTCATGTTAATAAAGTTATACAACACATCACACCGCCAAAAAAAAAAAACTCTAATGCAGGCTACTCTGTCCGAAAAATTGCAGAGAAATGATTTGATATGAACAAGGGACCAGAAAAAAAAGATTCCGGGCTAACGGTAACATTGTGAAGAAATAAAAACAAGATTAATTTTACAAATCTACAAGGGCATCCAGGTGTGCTTCAGTTTAGTAGTAGAGTGGTTGTCCTGTAACTAGGAGGATGATGGTTCAAATCTTGCCTCAACCTGCCATTCTGTCCCTTGGCAAGACACCTTCATTGCCAAAAGACAAAAAGAATCATTCATGTACTTTCAAAACAATAAACTAATAGCAGGGGTTGGTGGTTTGAATCCTACTCAAAACTGTGTATACTCTCGTCATGTCCTTGAGCAAGTCACTTTACCCACACTGCCTATGAATAAATGTGGTTTTGTGATTGGTGACATGACACTGATGAAGGTGTTGGTTACAGACGTCCTATTCCCAAAAGTAGGTCTGGTCTCTCTCCAGTACAAACATACGTGTACATGTGTGCTCTAGTGAAGTTCACGCACCACTGATCTGAGAACATAATGGAGTGTGACATATCAAACCAAGGCACTAATGAGCTGTGGAGTCATTAGTGAACTCTCTCTATAGACTATCTACCTATCCCCATATCCTCACATATCCCCACATATACCCACAGTGGGAATAGAAGTCATAGGTGGGGGTGCATCAATGAAATAGTTCTAGGCCAATAACAATATTTAAGTTTAGCTGATACATATTCTAATAACCATATTTGAAAAATGTATAACTGAAAAGTTAAATAAGAAATGTTCACGTGAATAACAGACTTAAGTTGAATAATAGTTATGACAGACCTACCGTACATCATAGTACAGAGTCAGATACAGCTTTTTGTAATTACCATCAACAACTTTAACTTTTATCAATCCACAACATAATCCACTGGAAAAGGGTGGAAGAGGAGAGTCCTGTCTCAAGTGGAGGAGTTCAAGTATCTCAGGTCTTCTTCACGAGTGAGGGAAGGATGGAGGGAGATTGACAGGTGGATCTGTGCAGCCTCCGCAGTGATGCGGTCGGTGTATCAGACTGTCGTGTAGAAGAAGTCCAACTCTAACTATGGTTATGAGCTTTGGGTCATGACCGAAAAGACAAGACCCGGATACAAGCGGGCAAAATGAGTTTCCTCTGCAGAGTAGCTGGGCCCTCCCTTGGAGATAGGGTTCAGAGTAGAGCCTCTTCCACATCCAGAGGAGTCAGCTGAGGTGGCTCAGGCGCCTTCCTAGGGAGGTGTTCTGGGCATGTCCCACTGGCGGGAGACACCCGGGAGACCTAGGACACACTGGAGGGACTATTTCTCTTGGCTGGCCTGGGAATGCCTTGGGGATTCACCAGGAGAGCTGGAGTATGTGTCTGGGGAGAGGGAAGTCTGGCTGTATTTAACATTTTCACTTCTGTGGTTTCTGATTATTCTTAGCTTCTTATCCAGGTTAAAATGTTAACACTGGCCATCTGTATAGGCCTATTCCAATATCATTCATTTTATAACCAAATTATACTATTACCAAACAGCTCCAGAATGTATGACACAATGGCAGTGCTGTCATTATCACCAGTCTAAACTGACAGTGGAACAAATGGCTGTGTGTTAACTTGACTGGTATAATGTTGTGTGCCATGCTCTGCCCTGATGGGGGAGAGTTAGTACAGCGCAGGGGAGAGGCTGTAAAAGCTTGTCAGTCACTCTTAATTATTCTAATTGCTGAGCTCAAGCTTCATGCCAAGGCTTAGGCGTTCCCCTGGCGCACACCCACACATATACACACACACATAGACACACATACACCAACTCCAGTCAGCAGTACCGCCTCTTGCTTCATTTGCTTTTTTATTATTATTCATGTAAAGAGGAGTCACCCAAATAATTCTGTAAGAGTAAATAACTATTTGGTAAAATACTAGTAACTATTTAACATACCATATGTATATACCATATACACAAAAATATGTGTAAATTCATCTACTTTCAAACTAAACATAACATATCCTTAGGCAAGACACTAAAGACACACATTGCCTATGAATGAATGTGGTTGTGTTAATGGTGTTTGGTGGTGGTTAGAGGGGCCACAGGCGCAGAATGGCAGCCAAGAAATTTAGCAACTGCAAGATTCACTGCACCTCTAATTGTAAAGTGCTTTAGGAACTATAAAACTTTTTACCAGAATTAAACAGCTTCAGAGGCCATATAAGTTGTAGCGGGGTGAATGAAGCTCCCTTAACTCCTTACATATCACTAAAACCAATACCTATTTAACATACAGAGGTCTAGTTAAACATATTAAACATTAATTCTTTCTATCTCCAAACACTTTATGCTAGACGTCCATTTTCTTTTTTTCTTTTTAAGTGTCACTATAGCAATTTCCTCTACCCTACCACACACACCTAACTCCAGTATTCCCTTACCACCTCTCCTATCCTCTCATCCTACCTCCATCCCCTTTTGGTCCCTCCTTTCATAGTCCCCTGCTCTATCTACCTCCACCCTCCATCACAACACCCCCCCCCCTCCATCCCTCCCAACCCGGATTTAAAGTACTTTTCATTACCCCTCGCTGGAGATCTGGCACTTAAAAAAATCACCCCATTATCATTTTTCACCCCGGCAAAAACAGCCCCCAACATAATTACCCCACCCTGTCATAGTGTGGCGAGATAGAGACTACAGATTCCAACTCACTCGCTCACCCGCCCGCTTCTCTTATTGATATTAAAAGCCCTGCATAAACGAGCATTTAAAGTGGCTGTCATAGGAGGAGAGAGAGAAGATGGGTTGGAATAGCAGAAGTTGTGGTGGGAATGAATGAGAGAGTGATAGAAATCTGTTTAAGCAGTCAACATTTAAGATCCTAATGAATTGGGAGTGGTTGGATGAATTGGATTTGAGGAGACGTCTGGATATAATGGTGCAAATTGTACAACCAGGGAATCTCATTCACAGTGATATTCATTTAGGAAGTGTCTGACTGGCTAACTGGAGTTTACATAATACTTAATGTAGTGTGTTCAGAAGGATCTTGACACATATGCTGGTAGTAGGATATGGCCAGAGGTGGGAATTTACTCAGTTACATTTACTTGAGTAACTTTTTAAATAAATTGTAATTCTAAGAGTAGCTTTACTGCACCATACTTTTGACTTTTACTTGAGTAATTATATTTTGAATAGAAAGTACTCTTACTTGA
>JAVQKG010154560.1:0-12652 GCA_036025885.1 Hypseleotris bucephala | reverse complement strand
AAAAATCCCATCTCCATGTCCCCAATCTGTCTGTATGATCCATGGTGAAATTCATCAATGTCTTATCATGCTTCATAAAAATCTTATCAACTTCTAACAATAGCTGGACAAGTACACTGAAACTGTGACCAGACAAAAAAAGTGAACTTCTTCCACTCTATCATTTTCTCACTTGCGCATATTCATTGGGTCTCATTTTTCAAAATCTGCTGAAGTTACATCTCTCATATTTCATATTTCTCCAAGCCTCATCTACTTCAGTACAACACTCCTCTCTCTCCGCTGTCCTCTCTGTGTGACTACATATGTTCTAAAATAGCCTCCCATTTCTAATAGCTTCATAATTTAGCAGAGCTATTTAACGCATGTGTGTCTAATTCTGAAGCGTACCGTGGTTTGGCCCAGAATGGGACAGGAGTAATGGCCGAGCAGATGGAGATCTATCCCGACCATAATGATGTAATTAACGCTGCGGAGAGCACCTCAGACTGTCATGCATGGGGAAGCCTGCACATGCTAGCACAATGCTAATTCACAACACATGCACAAGAATTCACAATGCTCAATCGATTATGTGAAAGCTAGGTAATCTGTGTAAATGTCTTGGTAGTTTGTCGTACGTTGTGCACGGATTTTAGTAGGAAAAAAATACTTGGTGGTAGGAGCTAATTTAGTAACTTTAATTGAATCAATAAATTTTAATTTATGAGTATGGGACCAGGTGCACTTGTCAAGTATACCATATGTTGACTAAAATTTATATCACAGTATTTCTTTAATTATGATACTAAATTTTATTGTGCTTTTTTCATGATAAAATATACATTCAGATTCTGAAAAGCAAAAAGAAAAAAGCAATAAATATACAGTTGTATTATATAAATTATTCACTAGTATTTTTATTTTTATTTTTTTTTACAAGTAAAAATGTATGTACGATATGAATCAGTAAAGCCTGCAGCCCTGACCATACGCCAATTCCTAAATAACCTGTCAAATGTGTCAAGCCATATCTCACAAGCGTCCTCCACTGGCAACACCAGCCCCCCTTTACTTGCTACTAGCCCTATGCTGCCACTAATCCTATCACTGTATTAATTACTAATGATGGGCTGATGGAGCGCAACCCCCCAATTGCTTGCAAGCTAACACCCAAGTCGACTTAATGAAATGCCAGCACTGGGCTGATGAAGGGGCTCCGACCCAACTTAAATTGCATTAGCCCAGTGAACTTTGAAAGCAATTAACTTGGCAGGCTCGGACAAGGAAGGAGATAGAAGCAAGAAGGAAATGTATAAGAAACAAACAGAGCACAGAAGAAGATAAAGGTGGAGCAAAGGATTATGGGTAGAAAAATAAACAGACAGCTTATTACAGAAACAAAGCAAAGAAAAACAGAGAAAATGGTACAAGAGGCCAGCATAACAATTGTCTGATTTGCTGGCTCAATAAAAGGTTCAAATTGTGTGTTTTTTCACAAAATGGTTTTGGGAACCTATATTCTTATCAACTTCTGCCCTATCTTCTGTTAATTAAAATCCAAAATCCAATGGCACAGCTACAGTTTTGGCCTGGATATATACCAAATTTTGTCTAATGAACAAAAAAAACACTGCACTTGCTAACACATTTTAATTAGATCATAGATTAATATAAGAAAACCAGAATAAGAAAGGTCAGCTATCGGAGGCCTCTAAAAAGTTTCACAGTCTACTTTCTTTACTTTGTATCCAACTGCCAGAAAAATTACCTTAAAGTAGTCTCCTGAGGCTAATCAATGCATCATGACAGACTTATATAACTCCTAAACTTTTGATTAGACAAGCCTGCTCTACACATACAGCAGGTAAACATTCACCAAGGGCACCCCTTCCTCTGAAATGTCTGAAATGTGGATATACCATCCTTATGTGACAATGATGAGACACTCTTGGGTATTCGAATGAGCAGAAGAAAGAACAGTCGGAATGAGGAAAGGATTTTTTTTCTCCTAGAAAATGCTAATAAAAACATGGCAGGAGAAAACATTAAAATACAGACAAACAAAATATTCTTGTTTTTTTCACTTTAGTGCTAGAGCTATGGAGCTGAGGTGGGGTATACTTTGGACCATGTGCAGACACAGGGTCAACATTGGCCATGAACTGACATTTTTTGCACACAAATGTTTAAATGTGGAAGCAAAAAACTGAACTATAGTACTGTATGTGCTCACTGGCCACTTTATTGGATAATCTTCTTCATTCCCTTGGTAAGACAGTCAGCCGATTTGTCTTGAACATATGACTAAACCATTGGCTTAATGTGCAGCCGGCTCATTACTTGATGTCAAAAGCAGGTTAAAAGGTGTACCTAATAAAATGGCCAGCGTGTATGAACACCCCATTCAGAGACACTGTTGACAGCTGGCCTGGGGATAGACCTAACACTACAAATTTGAAACATTGCAAACATAGACGTCATTTGCATGATTAGATGAAGTGACATTTCCAACATATTTATTAACACTATCTGAAATCTTTAGGTGTGACCAGAAAGTAAGGACATGCACTTTAAAATCAATGTTTAGTGCAGAGACTGTCAAACACTAAAAGATAAAGTGACGGTATGTAAAGATGTGAGAAATGGCTCTTCGCACCAGATAAAACCAGGTCCAGTTCGAGCTACAGAGTGTCAGTGAAAGTGTGTGAAGATTAAACGTAATCAGCCAAACTGATTCTGCTCCTAAACTTTAGGCTGTGAGTGCTAAGTTTTATTAAAGACAGAATCTATGTGAGGAGGAAGCCTGCCTTTGACATTTATTAGTGGCACTGCCATTTATTTCGCCCTAACCAAATGTTCTGACGTCGCCCCTTGTACTCTGAAAAGGTGCATAATCATTTCCCCGTCCCATCCATTAAGGCCTAACACCCAACAATTAAAGGGAATTATAGGAGCATCACTCAAAGCTGTGCAGGTGGGCACTTGTCAGGCAAAGAAAATGACTGAAATTAAAGAAATAATTAGGTATTTTATTTTCATTTTGTTTCTAAACGTTGCTTTTAAGTTTATTTTGTACTTTCACCAAGCAATTTTAAGACACTTTTTTTGCACTAAATCCCGGCTGTTGTCTTGTCACAAACGTATTGACTGATAAGCCCTTGTTGCTAACTCCAGCTAAAACTCAAAGTCCTTGGTCACTGAAGAAAGAGGCCTGTCTACACCCCTCTATTGATCGTGTCAAGTTTTGACAGAGGCGGCTAAACCAGCAACACTGCGCTTCCAGTGTCAGCATCCAGCCCGGGGGGAAGTTGCAACATATTTTGAAAGTGATTGTGTTAAATAAAAGAAATGTTGTCATGATAACTGGAGACCATTTATTTATAAACTCTTCTCATACTCAGGTCGGCCATTAGTGGCAGTGCGCACAGGTTGCAGCGGCTCAGGCTAACCTTCAATCTGGTCTACGTAATTTTGAATGCATAATGACAAATAAAGCACTTTACTTTACTTTATACAATTGGAGAATTAAATACATACAACTTTTTTGAGGGGGAGATGATTGGGAATATTGGGAACAAACTAACTAACTAACTAAGTAATAATACTAACTCAGCAAGTTACAGTACTTGATAAGAAACAAATCATTTAGTTTTTGTTATTTTAGATTAATATACTGTAGTAATAATTTGGCTTAATGAACAGAGCATTTACCCCTGAACTAGAAGATCCCTGGATCCAGGTGCACTGTATCTAAGCCAATCCTAGCGGAAATTTGTGCTCTCTTTTTGATTATAATTTCTCAATAAAACAGTAGCAAATGCACTATGGTTATTCATTATTTTGTTTTTCCCACTGTGTATTAGAATGTCTGATATTAAAGCCATGATTGTGGTCCATAAAGTTCATTTTAATATTCAGTCTTCAGGGATTATTTAGTTTTGACACAGAAAAGCTGAAAATATGAGACAACAACACGCTGATGTCTACTTTCACAGCTCTGGAGAAAATGTAAATATGACAGTGCATCAGAGGGCAGAATGAATGTGACACATTGATTAAAACGAAGGGCGATGTCTGGGCTTCATATCTAATTAAAAGAGATCATTGTCCTCTGGCTGCTTTCTGGCATTTCATTCCACCTCATATCCTCAGTGCTGATGAGCAGACATAAGGCCTTGAATATTTAAGTAACTGAGAGACTTTATATAGATACATTAGGACCATATAAGCCTTGCCACTTTTCTGAAAGAACATGAATATAAGTGATTCCATTAAATCACTAGATTGCATTTGATGGAAATCAGATAGTAATATGAAAAATCAATCCAATGTGTTCCAACAAACAAGATAGACAAGCTGAAGACAAGAAGTACGGACCATACGGTGTTACTGACCCTTTGTGAATAATTGTATATAGGGATTTTACCTGGGAATACTCCTGGGATCCAAATACTATTTCATGTCTGATATATTAACCCAATAACTTTAGCTGGGGGAAAAGCGGTTGACTCATGATTCAAACCAACTTACTTTCTTGAAATGGTAAACTTATTATATGAAGTCAATAACATTTCAAATATCAATTTACAGAAAGCAGACAGTCAGCATCTATATACATCTTAACCATATTTTCAATGTAGGCTCAAAGTTCCCCGACAGCAGAATGCAAGACACTCATTAAAAGTGTGATTGGTAGTCTAGTCACACACTCAAGGCAGACAACGCAGCCACCCGGCCACAAATCCTGGGCAGAACGTGCAAATGGCAAGCTAATTAACAAACTCAGACACCTCAAACCAAAAGACAAGGTTAAAGGGTGATGGACATTAGTAGCCAGACACACACTGAGCCAAATAAACATTAAATAACACTTCAAACTGAGTGATCTTAATGAAGAATGCAAAGAGAAGTTTGTGAACTTTTGTTAGCCAATTACCTAATGTCCATCGTAGAGTAACAAAATATGTATATTTCTTATAGTAAACAATAGAGCTGCATGATTGTAAAAATGTTCTCTCAATGTACTATTGCAGTTAACAAAAATAACAAAAATAAACAATAAGACCAGGTCAAAAGCAGAAACAAACCTGCCTGTAATAGATGACAAAATGTCAACAGAAATAGCCTGAATACCACCAGTCCCTAACCACCCTTGGATAAACTATTAACTTCTTTTTATCATAACAGCAAAGATTAAAATTAACCACAGTTATTTATTAGTGAGTCTTTTGAAAAGGTTGAGTTAAAATGCTTCTATAGATCAATACTTTGCCTCAACCGACTTTCCGAAACTTGTTTAGCTATTTCAGATTTCAAGCCTATTGGTCACACATTGATGGAGTGCATTTCTCAGCTGAGGCCATGTAACTGGGCACACCCTATGTTGCTGTCAGCTTTTCAGTCTGTCTGCTAGCATGTCATGTGGAAAGGTCAGTCTGGTTTCTGCACCTTTCACAGAGAAAAAAATATCAATCTAGATGTTCGAAGGACCAGTACGCATCAAAAATGTGAGACTGTTGGCACTTTAATTGATTTTCTTCTAAGACCTCAGAACATAACATAAAGTGTTTATGATTGTTTGGAAAAAGCAACAATATATCCACACGTCGCATAATGATGCTTGCACACAGATTATTAAGATGATTAAGAGGTATATTTAAAGCAACATCATATAGGTTTTGCTCTTTCTCGTATGCCCACTCTGGTTGAAATGACAAAAAGAACAGTGTTTTAGTTAGCATTTAGCATGCATTATACCGATGTGTATAGTCTAGAATAAATTGGCACTTAGCAATTTAGCCTTTTTAATGTACATTAGCCAATAGTCAGTGCATTTCTATCATTTCCAGAACAGCTACCTGCTAGTGTTAACTGATGTTGCATTGTGATAGAGGCTGATAAAGGCAAGAGCTCCAAAAATTGTATTATTATAAAGCTTTTAAAGATTTCAAACATGATTTAAAAAAATACTTTGCTATTTGATACAAGCATAGGAACAGCACAGCAGACGTGGGAAAAACAAACTCAAAACCGACAGATGATAAGGGGCTAACACAGAGATCATAACAATTCTGGCCATTGCGGAGTAGGTTTCTGCCCCTTTGTGGGTCATAAGCCGGTAGATAAGAACTGGCTCAGTATCCAATAAAATTTAAAAGAGACACTGAGGGAGCAGTAAGAATTTAATTTCTCCCATTGCTGATATGTGACTCTGTAAGTCACACCGGGCTAAACGAAGGAGGTGAAAGGGACTCTGGGAGCTGGGAGAGAAAAAAACAAGATAATGAGATTAAGAAGGAAATTACAAGCAGCACGAGGGGCATGCACTAGGTATTGAGCATCTGAGAAAGTGTATTACAGATGTAGGTGGATGGATGCTGAACAAGAAAGAAGCAGGGGAAATGGAAATGGAGAGCAGCATCGAACCAGCGTGAGAGAGAAGTGGTGATGGACGAGGTTCTTTATATCAATACAATCGGTCAGGAAATAATAACACGAGTGAGTGAATAAGAACACCTCGTTTCACATAATGAGTATTCTAATCAAGAGATTTCATTATCTCACAATACACAAACTGGGAAGAACAAAAAGCCCTGAGTGTTGTAATAAGAGTATACTGGGGATTTGCTTAACCTATCCACCTAGAAACCATTCACTTTAGTGCATGCCTATACTGTATGTATCTATTAAAGTACAGTAAACAGGTACATTTGCTAATACATGTGTAGGAGAACTCAAAATTACTATGAATCAACCTTAAGGCTGTCCTGCAACTTACAAGAAAGATGTATCCTGCCTAACGCCTATAGGTGCTAGAGTAGGCTCTAGGGAACCACGAATCCTAATGAGAATAACAGGAAGAGGATAAATAAATAATAGGATGAGCAACAGAAATGCATATTCAAAACAGAATACTGACAGGCTTAAGATGTTGGTTAGAGGTTTTCAGCAACAGGTTGAACTAAAGCCAAATTCTAATTGCCCAAACCCCTTTACAGATAAACAAGATCCTTTTAGCTATCGACTTTTACATGTGGCATGTGTGTTAGTTGCTATGGTGAAATCTCAGCAGTCAAGGTTATCGCACAAACACAAACTGATCCAAAAAAATCCAGGTAAAAATCATATTCCTCAACATTCATCATACACAGACCAACATGTACCAAGAGAAGTGTCTGCTATAAACTCTCCTGTGAGACGTAGCAGAGGTCAACACAACAGCTGCTCATCCCCTCAGCCAATCAGACAAGAGCAGAGAGCAGAAAAGGAGCATGAATAAACGGCAATTAAAGAACCTCAAATTAATCCAAGCAGTTTTTCGCTGACAGACTGAACGCAATCTATCAGCGCTGTTTCTCTAGTGATTAATTTACTATAAAAGACGGTGAATTCATTTGGGGTTTGATGTGAATTGCTGCCTGGAAAAATAAATAAATGACAAACAAATTATGGAGGCTAAGAAGGAAGATAAGAGCAGTAATGTATGTCAGCAAAAAACAGAAAAACCGTCAACCACAATGAAAATAGTAAAGCAAGTGTACTGTAGTAGTGTCCAGCTCAAAAATCTATTTAAAGACATAAATGATGCAAGGTTATTAATTGCCATAGTCAAATACAATATTGTGCAAATTTGAAGACATGCTGTTATATAAATAGCTTTTAAAAATGCAAAATTCCTCAAAAGAGTATATATGTTTGAAGGATATTTCCCACCACTTCAATAGTGATTGTTTGCTGCTCACATATGTTTCTGTTTATACTGATTCCACACTTGATGATGTTGAGATCAGGTTTGTGGAGCTAAACCAGCTGAAGATAGTTATTAAGTAATTAATATTTTTAGATAATACACAACCCTTTTTGAAAGTTTTGCTATTTTAATCATTTCTTAACACTGGCCTAAAACAGTATGCACAGTAATGATCTAACCTGCAGAACTGTCTGGATTTTGGCTGAGACGTCTGCCTGGTCGTATAGCTTGATTCCTTCCTCATGGGCTCCACCCGGACACTGTACTGCGATCTGCTGGAGGTGGGACAGCACCACGTTGTGAGCCTGGGCCACTGCCTTGAACTTATCAAAGAGGAGCTCAAGCAGTTCCAGTAGCAACCTGCAGAGGGAAGCAGAGAGAACAGAGAAAGTATGCATGAGGGGTGATTCAATTTACAAGTAAAAATTTGATAAATGTGCACAAACATGTTACATTTATATTAAGTGTAAATATTTGTGCATATACATAAACATATTAAACAAATAAGTATCATAACAAAAATAGACAAATAAACTAAACCAGTCTTTATGACACTACCATTAAATAATACCAGGAGCAGTGTTTTTAAATGCATAATTGTGATTTATTTAAAAACAAAGACTTCTTCAAAGACAGCGGTGCAAAGAGTGCATTTTTGTTCCCTTTAGTAATACTCAGAATACAACTTTCCACACACAAGTGCACTAGCCAGCCAGAAATGAAGCACTTCTCTCATTAGTCTGAAATTACTCAGGCTGACAAAGAGAACACAGCCCCACCACTTCGACCTTCCACTTGATCAGCGAGCAATACTTGTGGATTGGAAACTCACTGTTGCCTCATCAACGCTAATGCTTTTATATGACTTTGCCAAAACTGCTTTCTGCACAAGGACAAAGCTTTCAAAGTTAAGAGGGGACTGGAGGTTACATAAGGTTACTGCAGAAACCCTTGTTACTGGGTGGCCATGTTACTGGGTGGCCATGTTTTTTAGTTAAGTTGTGTTATATCACAGAATGAAATAAATTATGAAAATAATAATTTCTTCAGCTGGTTTACTTTGACTGAACTAAACTAAAAAACACAATCTGTCAATCTGAGATTAGCATAAAAACCTTGCAACCACTGATGAAATGATAAGTAGAACATACCATTCCTTTATAATCTAGGCAAGTGGATAGTGACACAAATTATGGTCAGATTTAGAGGTTCGGGGGTTTCTTATGAATACTCACTTTCATGTAGCAAAATGAATCCCTATGAGTTGGAAAAATCAGGGATGAACAATTCTCTGTTTCCAGTCATCAGGGTCAAATGAAAACATACTAAAAATGGTGGGAATAAACCTTTAAAATATTTGGTTCATATGAATTCATAGGGGTGCCAATCATTGGACACACAAATTATGCAAAAACTGTATTTGAATCGGTATCAGTATTTTATAAATATTTTGGTTAAAATCCTGGAAAGATAAACCGTAAAAATATTTTGTAGCCTTGTTTTCTTACATTTACTAAGGGAGCTAATAATTTTAATAATTAATAATTTTCTTGCAATTTGCTGTAAAACTGTAATGTTTGCCAAAATACCATAAGTCATCATTGCCAAGATTATTGTCAAAACAAGATTCATTACCGCCTTTTTACTACAAGGAAAAAAGCAAACTAAAGTTTTGGGAAGAGGCCAAGATTTCCTGAGAAGGTATAGGGATAAAAGCGGAAGGAAGATGAATGTTTCACTAGAGGGCATTTTGGTTTGCTGTCTGTCAGTACACTGGCAGAAGCAGCAAGTAAATGTTATTAATGGAGAGGAAAGTAGTACAAATCACTATGAGCTACAACTCATTGAATGGGAGATGTTCACAACAGAAGAGTTTTGAAATGCTAAGAAATGTTTTCTCTAATGTATCATATGACAAGGAGAGCCAACCTTGAGAAACTGACAACAAACAATACACAGGCATTATACGCATCCAGATGGACCCCTAAAAATATATGACCTTGTTGTCAACTCTTCTTTCAGTTTAAACAGTAGGCAGACTTCAACACCAGTCATATCCCAACAAAGACACACAAAATATAAAGTGCAAGACAGTCTGGTCCTCTTCATTATCTCTCAGTGGAGGCCATCTTAATCCATACTGTCTGTTCTTTGAGCCCTCACTCCTCATTTCCCCTCAGGAGTGACACACACCAAGATGAACTGATGAAAAGTCTAAAGCTCGCAGCAAGGACATGGAGTAACCCTGACCGATCTTCACAAAAACTGTTCATTAAATGTTTCTATAAAGTAGCCTGTAGAACATAGTTGTAAGAAGTAATTTTTTTGCCTTTGTATCATCTAGATGAAGGGTTGTCAAAGTGGTTGCCAAAAATGTTTGTTGGTTGGGTCACCAAAAAAATGGCTTTGGAATGCCCATAAGCATCATCAAACGGACAATAAAAGACACTACTGTATCATAAATTAAAAAAAAAAACTAGAAGACATAAAACAACTACAAAAAACACTAACCCTAACACAAAAATAACCTATAGTTCTGAACCAACCTAAAAAGTTGGGTTGGAATTATAATAGTCCATATGGGTCTCCTGAAAAAATGTTTGACACCCACTGATCTAGATTCTCTGTAAACCTTAGAATTGTTTGTGTGAAAAACCCAGTAGATTATCAATTTCAGGAGTCAGTAGTTCTCCTTCTTCTCCTCATTACCGTCGCCAGGCGGAGGTTATGTGATCGTCTCCGTTGGTGGGCGAGCATGCGTGCGTTAGCAGGATTTCACAAAAACTACTGGACGGATTTCGATGAAACTTTCAGGGAAGGTCAGTACAGGTCCAACGAAGAAGTGATTAAAATTGGGTACATCTGTGATGAATAATAATTAATTAAGGATTAAATTTGTAAATGCAATAACTCCAAAAGTTTTTGGACAATGGACATATGCAAATTATCACGGTTTGATATAGCGACCCCATATGATTCCTATGGGACTCTGGATACATTTACTTTGTCGGAGAGTTATGAAACTTGGTACAGTGATTCTCCACATCATGCTGAACATAAAATATTATTATTGCTCCGCCCTACGACAAACAGGAAGTCGGCCATATTGGATTGAAATTTGCACATACTTTGCCTGATCATATTAGCCGACGCCTCTGACCAACTGACTAATAAGATGGCAGTTACCTCAATAGCGCCACCTATGGAATGAATGAAGAATGTCGTTTTAGAGAAATTTACAAAACTTGGCAATAACATTGTTCACACACATCCTGACAAATCACAAAAGTCAAACAGACCCTTACCATATTTGTCATAGTTTGGGGGCAGGGCCTCTTAATTGCTCATTAACAATATAAAAATCATTAGACATCACAGATAAAAGTAGCATTTAGTGCGAAAACATTGCATAGGGGAAATTAGTTGTCCTGGCGTCGGTATGCACTCTCCGAATGCTTTCTAGTTCTGGTGCTTGATTTAACTTCAGTAAGTAGTATTGTGTGCCTAAATAAATTGCATTGGTGCCATGTGACTGGTTGATAAGCTATTTATGATAACAACCAATTGAACAGTACTTATCAACGTAGCAGAACCAATTCAAACTGGGTGAATTTGGTTTAACAGATGAAAAACAACTAAATCTAAATGACTGTTGTTTTTGCTCTCTTTCTGATGTTACTGAACCAATATTTATCTGATCTCTAGGCATACAGACATAAAAGCATAATGTACAAAATTATGAAAGGTTGTAAAATTGTAGTTAAATGAAGTATAGCAATCTGGCCGACTTTTCTTCATACTAAAAGGTTTGCTCTTTGAATGAGACTGAGCACTATGATATATAATATACGACTGTGAATGTAAGCTCTAATAAAAGAATGATGTGACGGCTCACAGAGGGTGTGATGAGAACATAAAACTAAAATCTACCTACTGATCACATAAACTGTAAAGTGCTAGATGTGTTGGTTTTCACTGCAATAAAATATAGTGTGCGCCGTATGCAAGTAGTTCCCTTACGAGTGGTTTAGTGGTTGGCGTTTCCATAGCAACCGGGCTTTCTTTAAATTAAGTGTACATGGGCAGGAGCAAGGTGTGTAGGGATCCAAACACAAACACACGCCCTAAGCTTTTAGTGTTTGCCAAATGCAATTCTCTGTACTGCTGCAACACAAATGTGATATTATAGCCGCACTCGTCCACATAGGTGCACTCACAGGTAAACTTAAAACGATCTGCGAAGTGTAGAGCTGGGAATGAGCTACACGGTGGCCTATTACTCCGAGGTCAGATGAGATTCGAGAGCAACAGGAGAGAGGCGAGGCAGACAAGGCCGAAGAGAACATCCCTGACAGAAAACAAGACGTTCCTCTTAAATGGTTCAGGATCAGTGGACTGAGACCTGTGCTTCCCCGAGTTTCTGTGTCTGCGGGCGCTGACGTGACTGCTTTTAAAATGTACTGGTCTCAAAGGCAGGTGTGAAATTGTTTGTGTATTTAAGTGTGTGTGTGTAGAGCTGGCGTGCTTAACCACGACTTGTCTAGGTTTAAAGCAGCACACTATCTGTTTTCATGGTCTGAGGCAGGTATCTCTGCAGGTCTTCTAGCCTTTTCCGAGTTTCATACCTGGTTCATTGACAATCAACACAGAGGGACAGCAGTTAAACATGCTCTTTACTAGTATCTTTATTTATTTCCCCATGCATCACTACAGCAAATCTGCCTATGTAAGTGTATTGCATCTTGATTTGGCCCTTCCTGACAAAATCATTTATCCAGGCTTGGGACTGGCACAAGGAGTACGCTAGCTGAATTCAAATGCCTTTTCACTGTACCTTGGCTGACTCTCCTGTGCAAGATTTTCTCCTCTCTGGTAAGCATGGTCTGCAATCTGAGTGGTGGATCTCTTCACAATTTGTTT
>JAVQKG010154545.1:0-12121 GCA_036025885.1 Hypseleotris bucephala | reverse complement strand
CCGTTACAGTAGTCTAACCTGCTGGAGATAAAGGCATGGATAAGCCTCTCTAAGTCTGGTTTAGACAGTATACCTTTGATTCTGTAAATGTTTTTGAGATGGTAAAAAGCAGCTGATATATTATTCACAGTTAGGGGTGGAATGATATATCTAAATACTGATATTTTGTGATACATTTTTGGTGATACAATATCGTTACAGCGAGCTGTTGTATCAATATATCGGAATAAATCATTTTCTGTATATTTCACAAAATTGAAACCTGGCTGTGCTTCAATTTTGTTTCTTATTTTGAGAAAGTCAACTTGTTTGTGAGATATACTTGTAGTATTCACCGTTCTAACTGTTCAAAAAAATGTATTTCATTAAAGAAAATACATTCACTGAAGTACTGTTTCAAAACTGTATTCATTCATTTAAAAACATTGATATATTGTTGGTTATTATGTTCAATGATTATTGCAATATTGTGAGACATGTATCGTGTCAAATCACGAGGTACCCTGAAATTCCCAGCCCTATTCACAATGTTTTGTTAGAATTGGACTAAGACAATATCTTATTTACTCCTGCATAAAAGTACTGCGGCCCATATGCAAAGCCATCAGAGCTTGTCCCGGCGTTGTGAGTTCGAGTCCAGCTCATGACAGTTTGCCTGATGTCACTCCCCACTCTTCTCCCTGATTTCCTTTCAATCTACTGTCCTATCTAATAACGCTTAAAAGCCCCAAAATATCTTAGAAGAAAATAAAAAAAATAAAAATGTTATTTTAGTTTAAGAAAATAGGCACTGGTTTCAATACCACCAACAAGGTTATTACCAAACCCGACTCCAGCATGTAGTGGCTGAGTGAAGCTGGTCTGAACTCTGTGAAGGAGGGTCATTGTTTCAGAGACACTGTAAAACTCCAGGACCCCTGCGCTGTGGTCCAGGAAAACCCCGATTCTGGATGATTTTGGACCTGAGACTGAGGATTGGACTTTGTTAAAATAAAATGAATAACTAGTATTGGTACAGTATAAGGCCCAGGATTTATCATTGTATCCTAATCCACATTCACCTGAGCGTCCTTTTCTCTCAATATCTCTGTATGACACCGCTATATAAATCCTCCTCCCGCTCCACTCAACCTCCCAGTAACAGTGGCCCATCAGAGCCTCTCTGCTCAAGACCTGCCACCACCCACTGAATCTGTCTGTATGATCTATATAAGACTGGTCTGTGTCCATAAACGTAGCTCTTCTGTTTTGATCAGACAGAGACAGTCGTCTGTGTACTGTGTTTGCATTCAGTGTGATTTTTTGTGAATATCTTAAGAAGTCCTCTCTGATTGGAGCTGGTGACGGTAAACTATTGACTCTAGATGATGAGACTTTGGTGGTTCCCTTTGCCACAGTGAGCTGTAGCTGGTCTCTGAGTGCTGACACAGCTCTGGTCACATCCTCAAAGTATCTCCTTGCTTCAGCCTGGATCCTGGAAGACTGTGGACTCTGTATGTCTGTGGACAGATGAACAGTGAAGGACAGTGAGGGACAGTGGTGTTTACCTGTGGACAGTGGAGGACAACAAGGAACAGTGGAGGACAGTGACAATAAAGGCAGGTGAAGGCCAGTGGAGGACAGTGACATTGAAGGACAGTGAAGGTCAGTGGTGTTTACCTGTGGACAGTGGAGGACAATAAGGAACAGTGGAGGACAGTGACAATAAAGGCAGGTGAAGGCCAGTGGAGGACAGTGGTGGAAAGTGAAGGATAGTGAAGGACAGTGGAGGACGGTGGTGTTTACCTGTGGACAGTAAAGTGTAGTTCTGTATAAAGTAACTGTGGTCTTCTATAGCGGACAGTTTGTCTATCTCACAGATGGTCCTCTTGATCTCAGTGATGTTCTGCTGAATTTCTCCCTGAAGTTCTTGGACTCTCTTCACTTCAGTCTCCTGCTGAGACCGGATCTGCTGCTCAACCTCAGACCTTCGGACCTCCAGGAGAAGGATCATCTCAGTGAAGCTGTCGCTGCTCTGCTGTAGTGCGTCCTGGGCAGAGCGGGCGATGCCCTCAGCCTCCTGTTGGAGCGTTTTTAGGTCTGTCTCTTTGTCCTGGACGCTCTGCAGCAGCTGGGCTCTCCTGCTCTCTAGCGCCCCCTGCCTCTGGGCCCTCTCTGCTGCAGCAGACACAGAGTCATGGCCCTTGTGTTGCTCTATCAAGCATAGGGAGCAGATCAGCTGTTGGTCAGACTGGCAGAATATCTTCTTCACCTCATTGTGTTGAGAGCAGAGGATCTGCTGGAGTGTGTGGGACGGCGCCACCAGATGGTGTGTCTGTAACCCTGCCACATTATAATGCCACTGTAGGTGGGTCTCACAGTAAGAGACCACACACTGTAGACAGGACCTGACCGCTCTCAGCTTCCTCCCAGTGCATATATCACAGGACACATCTCCAGGACCGGCATAGCAGTGGTCAGCAGGGGGCGCTGTGAGCACAGTCTTCAGTTGATCCACTAAAGCTGATATGACGATGTTCTTGACCAGCGCAGGCCTGGGGATGAAGCTCTGTCTACACTGAGGACATCTGTAGACAATCTGTTGGTCCCAGTGGTCCTGCAGACACTTCATGCAGTAGCTGTGTCCACAAGGAATGGTCACTGGATCCTTTAGTAGGTCCAAACAGATCGAACAGCTGATGTTGTCTCGACTGAGAGCTCTCGGCGCCATGTCTACACTCGACACAATGGCCCAGTTTCACACAAATTATACTTTAGTCTAGTGAGAGGGGGCGGTGCTGTGGGCGAACACACTCTACCCACTTCTTTAAACTGGTCTGGGGAGAAGCCGACTTGTTTGTGAGATACAGCTGAAGTATTCACTATTTTAAGTACTGATTGAAATTAATTGAAACACATTCTAAATGCGGTTTCAGTTCCTTTAAAAACAAGGAACAAGGAAATATTCAAGTTAAACACACAGCGTCAGTAACACCATCTGAAGTGGATTTTCTGGTTCTTGTTTGGATTCACCAATACTTTGCACAACAGACATTTAATCAATGAGACAAAACATACCAAAAATACCAGACTTCTGACTGATGACCCTAATGAATGAGGATTTTACATAAATATAAGTAAATCATGTTGAGACCTAAATGTTACTTCAACAAAAATAACATTTACGTTTAAGTCTTTGGGAATATTCTAGCACTAAAACCGTGACCTGCCTTATGTTGTATTATCTCTGGCCCAACAGTTGCCATTCTTTGAAAAATCCTGGATCCAGACGATGATCTGGGTCACACTCAAAATATAATCAACAAGAAAGAACTCGTAGAGTGCAAACCTTCCCCACAGTTAGCTATTTTTCCCTACACTATATGTGCTCCTAAATTAATGTTATGTTTGTGCATTAGTACTATTGGCTGTAAATGTGTATAAAATGGAAATAGCAAAGGAAATATACTGTGTGTCTGAACTGGGTATCTATGTGACAGTGGTACTGTGGTCCATCCAATCATCTTTTGCCTACTTATGGAGCTTTTCCACTGGATCTACTCTACTCAACTTGACTCAGTTCTACACGATTTGGTTTGTTTTCCATGATTTTTAATACCACTTTATTGTTGCCTGGCAACATACACACTGTGCCGCAGTGACGTCAGATATACGGGAGCCTTTAACTTAAACAAGCCTTTAACTTAAAAAAATCAACTTATTGGTGGACCGTGAGGCAGCGGTGTATTTCTTTCTGGCTTTGAGTCTTTTAATCACATGAAAACAGGTCACAGAAAATGCTGCAGACAGCAAGACAAAATACTACTGACCAGACCAAAGTGTTGACGTCACATTTTAGTATCAGCTCGGTTCGCTTCGAACCAGGGCTGAGCAGATACTAAAAAAGTATCTGGTTCTGGTAATGGTTGACTAGCGGAAAAGCTCAAAATGCGTGTAGAACCAAGTCGAGTCGAGCCAGTGGAAAAGCGCCATTAGTGCATCAGTGTGTTAATTTATTTACATCAAAGTATTACTTTTAATCAAAATCAACTGCTTTACTAACCATAAAATGCTAAAGTGTTTCTTAAATTGTGTAGTTATGTTTTGCAAAACCTAACATTTTTAGTGAGTAACCTTTCTATTTAACTAGGAAACGTGTGTCATGGTTTGGGGGCGGGGCCTCGTTAACAATATAAACGCCCTTTGAAATGACACAGTGTCCGAATAAGAATGGCGTCAGTGTTATAGCAGTTGACGCAGACGCATGCGGCGTGGGTCTAGTTTTACAGGGTTGTTGGTGATCAAAACTTCCTATAGCCTGGTTTATACTACAGCGTCATGGAACAGTGGAGCAGAGCCGCGTCCTCTCCAAACTGACGCAGGAGCGCGGACGTGCGCCTCCTCCAAAAAGTGACAGTCCGTCGATGAGACGTGTAGCGCAAGTGCTGTGATTGGCTTTCTCAGGGGCACTGTTGTATTTCCGGGATTTGTACCTCGTCTCTCGTAGTATTTCCAAAAGCCAAAGTACTTTTAATACATTTCATGGGGTTCGCCTGTGTTGTTATGTCATCACAATGTGTAAAATAACCCACCATTAGTTTAACAAAGTTTTAAGAATCTTTACTTTTCATACAAGTAAAATATTGAAAAAAAACAGGATGAAAGTCTTGAATAGGCTACTGATTCACCGTGGCAACAATACCCTGCAGAAATTAATTTCATTAAATTATATTTATTTAACACAACATCACGCGCAGAGAGCGCAGAGGGGAGATGCAGAAGTGCGAAGTGTTCACAGCAGCGCAAAGTCACACGCACGCACACAAACCAACGGAGACGATCACATAACCTTCCGCCTCTGGCGTCGGTAATTAATGATTTTGAGCATTTTATTGGAGCCATTACTCCTAGTGAACGTTAACCAAATATCATGAAGTTTGTCACAGTGATCCGGGCTAAGGTCTATTTAATGGACATATGCAAATGATCACGGTTGAATAAAAAATGCCTTAATAGCGCCACCATATTTTCAACCCCTATGGGACTCTGGATACATTTACTTTGTCGGAGAGCTATGAAACTTGGTACAGTGATTCTCCACATTGTGCTGAACATAAAATATTATGATGGCCCCGCCCTATGACAAACAGGAAGTCAGCCATATTTGATTGAAATTGTGGAGTTATATAATGTATTTGACAGCCTCTAACTTGCACAGACATTGCCCGATTACGCTCAAACTTGAAACACCGCTGTACCTTCTACACCTGAACATATTTGACCAATATAATGCTAGTTAACTCAATAGCGCCACCTATGGACTACATGCAAAGTGTTCTTTTAGAAATATTTACACAACTTGGTAAAAGCATTTTTCACAAACATCCAGACAAATCAACCACGCCAATACACTTCCCATATTTGTTATGGTTTGGGGGCGGGGCCTCTTAATTACTCGTTAACAATATAAAAACCCTTAGACATAACAGATTAAAGTAACAGTGCCAAAACATTGCGTATAGGGAAATTAGCTGCCCTGGCGTCGGTATGCACTCTCCGAGTGCTTTCTAGTTATACTTTTTAACTGGTTGGTTTTCTTATGGCCAAGTGTTGTCCGGTGTGTATGTGGTATTGGAGTCTTTAAAGCTGACAAGTTCAATAAAACATTTGTTTAAAAAAATATATAAAACTTATAATTTACTTGACTAAATTATAATTAAAAACATTGTTTTAGTCCACTTAATTTACAGGACATTTAGTCTAGACTAACTAGACTAAAACTAAAAAGTGCAATGACAATAAATCTATTCCATTCTATTTGATGGACTTGTCTCTTTTATATATTTTTGTTGTTGAGCAGGTAAGGACGTGGCTGGAGTGAGAGCTGTTCTGTCCCAGGATTACATCACATGGAGGTGAAAGGTCAACTGATAACTTCCATGGGTCTGGGGGCACCAGGTGAGCACTGAGACACATCGGAACAAGCTCAAAATACTTAAATCATTTACGTGTTTTTTTTTTCTTTCCTAACGACAACAAGGAGAAAGAAAGACTATCTGAAAAAGACAGCTGTGACATCCCTCTCACACTTAACAAGCGGTCACCACAGATGTCGAATTATCTTATCACAACACAAACACTTGACAAAATACAGCTGTGACATCCCTCTCACACTTAACAAGCGGTCACCACAGATGTCGGATTATCTTATCACAACACAAACACTTGACAAAATAGCGGCTGTGACCAAAACGGCAGATTTTATGCGACCTCCTAGGTTTTTAGTCTTGGGGGTGTGGGGTGGCAAAGGTGGCCAGCAATTTCATTTTAGCCCGATTAATGGGAATGTTACACAGAAACATATCAATAATATGTTCGGAGTGTCTTTTGAAGTGTAGATGTAAAGTGTAAAACATGATGTGTGTCTAGCCTTAATTTCTCTTGGTGCTACATAAAAAAACTAACCTAAAATTCAGGGGGAGGTGGAGGTTCTTGTTGGAGCCATAAGATTGGATCATAATTTTAGATCTTTTTATGCCTTTATTCTTTTCTTTTCTTTTATTAAACAGGAAACAGGTTACAAGAACACAATTACTCAGGTCTGACTTATTTGACAGGACAGTAGCCTGGTTAGCCTGACTCATTCTCTGTCTAAAACCAATCAAACAAGTGTGGATGTGACGACCGTGTAGCGCGAGGCTATAGCTTCTTCTTGATGACATATACAGATAATTTTAAAGAGACGCGAGAGTCATGTTAAACTTTCACTCCGACATGGCCCAATACCGTGTTTGTTTATGACTGTAGATCAACAGGAAACCAAGGGGAAGATTGTGGAGTGACACAATGCATTGATGTCTTAGATAAACGGCTAACTGCCAGATTCTAACCCATGACGCCGGGACAAGCACTCTACTCTCTGTATATGGGCCACACGCTCTACAGACTGAGCTAAACTGCTGCCCCATTATACACATCTTAACACTGTCCTGGCTCACTTTGTTCCTTATGTTTCCCATAGATGTTCAAGGCTGCCAGGATGGCAAGCTGCAGGCAGAGAGACTATCAGCTCTGCAGCAGAAGAAACAGGCTCTGGAGGCCCTCCTCAACAGCAGAGTGGGGGAGCTTAAACAAGTCTGTCTTCAAGAGGCTGTGAGTATCTGCACCGCATTACAGCCATAGTAAACTCCAAATCTATACAGGCTGCAGTAGTTTTAGATACTTTACGTCTATTGTACTTTGATATGCTCTGCGTGATTGCGTCAGACGTTTTCAGCACCTCTTAAAAAGGCTGCAGCTAATTGAGGTTCTAAATAACAGTACATTAACACCTTTTTCTTCTGTCAGAGCCTGTTTTACGTCTACAGCTTGGTGAAGATCTGGTGGCCTGTAGTGAGTGCTGAGTGCAGTGAAGTTGTGAATGAGTTATAGGTGTGAGAGAAGGACTGGGTACCAGAGTATTTTTAGTGGATTGTGTTCAGACCTGCAGTACCATACATAAGTACCATACATAAGTCTTTTGTGTGTAAAAAGTGCTGTTGAAGCGATTTGGAAGAAAGATGTATTTAGTAGAGGTTAATGGCTGTCCTCTGCAGGAGCTGACTGGGAAGCTGCCTCAGGTTTTCCCCCTGGAGGCGGGAGAGAAAGCCCCAGTGGTGCAGCGCAGAGCTCACTTGGCACCAGACACCAAGACAGAGGTGAGTCTTGAATATCAATGGAGTTTACACAAGGGCTGTAATGCTGTGTCTGATGGATCTTAATGCAAGCATTGTCCTAACAGGATGAGTCTGCCCAGAGGAAACAGATGAAAACCATCTTCACTGGAGCACTGTATCGAAGCTCAGAGTCAGACAGAAATGTCCAAAACAACAAGAGGACGGTTCATAGAGGGTGTCACACAGGTATACACTCATGCACTATGTAACCTGTAAGCCTTAATAATTAGTCCCTTTCATTTATCAAAACACTGCAAAGAAACAACAGATGAATGTACACAGCTCACGTATATGAGATTTTTAAATCCCATGTGACATTGCAGAATTATGTCTCATACATATGTGTAAATGAGTGTGTGATATCTATACCTCGCTGAATGTTGTCTGACCTAAATGTTTTTTGCTGCAGAAGACACTGTCATGTCAGAGAGTACAAGCTCTATGTCAGACTCCACATCCCACGACAATGGTAAATACACCTCTGTGTTATTTATATTTACATAAATCTTCAGAGTAACATATATTATGGCAGCTTTTTGCATTTCATAATCACATTGGAAAGCCTCGTTCTCACTTGGCAGGGGGGTGCTAATTTGCACTTTACAGTGTTGGGAATAAAGAATCACACGTCATTGCTAAGCTCAAAATAGCACAGTTGGCTTGTTAGGCATCTTGTGAAAAATAATTTCTCTCTTCCAAGAGCTGGCATCTTTTAACATAATTTTTCTTCCTGTTGTGAAGAGTCCTCTCCCAGCGTGGCAGCAAACCAGCGCTCTTTGTCTCAGCCTGGGCTCACTGTAGGCAGCCCTGACCACAGGATCAGCAGGAAGCTGTCTCCAGTGGAGATCTACTACGAGATGAGGACACGGCGAAACTCAGCCACCAGCTCTGTCAGGTAACTCTACAGTCTGTCTGCTTAATGGGATTCAAATTCAATAATCAAAACATATTAAAAGGGTACTACCACAGTTTTATACTGAATCTTTGGTCTAAAAGGGTGTAGTGAATAATAAAGAGAAGAGAGTGCTCCATCTGATACAGATTTATAAGCTCAGCTCTGGACTGATAGAGTTAAACTAAACCTCCAGAGTAAGCATTATTTACAGTGGATAAACAAGCCATGCAGAGCAATCACTCAACTTCAACTGGGCTAGAAGCATACAGAATATATTAACTGCAGCATCTTAATTTACAATCTTGGAATGCAAATAAATGAGTTTACAAAGTAATATGTTTTTGTCCACTGTGGTTATCTTACTACAGACTGTCTGCTTTATGTCCCCACAGCCCATCCCACTCTTTACCACAAAGTGGGTCAAATGTTGAAGGTAGAAGTGTTCCAGCGACTCCTCTTCTCGCTCGAACTGCTCCCATCAGCGTTCATGTCAGGTAATGCTTCTGTGTGTGCTCCAGCACAGCTACTGCTGCCTCCCACTGGGTTAACTATGTATTTGAATTGGCTTAATGACTTTAAACGCACATTAGCCTCACAGCTGGGACGATTAGTGTCATATTAACAAACGGCTTAGTCTGTACTTTTTTAAAGCTTAAAATGTGATTTTAATAAAGAAGAGTGTAAATCCATTCTTTACACATAGAGTTTGAAGCTGTTTTGTTGTGCTGTATTAAATGCAGGTCTGATGGTTCAGGGAGTAATGGCTCGAAGCAGTGGTCTGGCAGTCTGGATGCTCCTTACATGATTCCTCTGGCTCCAGAGAGCTCCGCGTCAGAGCGCAGAGGCTGTCCATATAGCTCTCGTGCCCGTCGCAGTAACAGTTCAGAGGCCCTGCTGGACAGGTCCAGTCTCCCTGATGACCCTGCTCCTCGGAACGGGATGCCCCCTCGAGGAGGGCCCTACAAGAGCTCAGAGACACTCACTGATGGGAAGCTGCGGCGTATACATTTAGGGAGCCCAGAGAGACTAGTGGACAGCACTGTGGAGCAGGCCAAACTGCGTCTGTCTATGGGAGGGCGAGGGGCTGGAGGGTACAACGAGCAGCTTATGGACTACATCTGGGGCAAACAGCAGAAGATTCAGCAGCTGTACCAGTCCACAGGCAGGATCTGGCAGGACATGTCCTCTCCTCGCACGTCCACTGCAGCTCCACCACCTCACGCCAATGGTTTCTCCCATTCACAGGTGCACCTCCCCAGTGCTGTACCTCCCTACAGCCCCATGGTCCTCCGAGGGTCTCAAGCTGAACTCCGCAGGGTCAAAGTCACAAGAACCAAATCCTGTGGGCCATTTATCCCTTTGCAACAACACGATGCTCTCCTGTTGTCAGCCTACGAGTCTCCCCTTCCTTCATCTGCCACCACATCATCCATCCCCAACTTACACCCCTACCAGGCTGAGCTGCTGGGCCCTCCGTTCTCTCGCAGGCCCCCACAGTTCTCACTGCCCACCCCAGAAGACTCTACACGGAGTCTGCATAAGGCCCTGGCTCTGGAAGGGCTGAGGGACTGGTACCTAAGGAATGCTCTGGGATATCCTGCCACTAAAGGCCATGAAGCAGGGATCTCTCGCCTCTCCCACCCCCACCCTCTGGTGCACCAGGCCCAGTCAGTTCAGGGTGACTCCAGCAGCCACAGGCCTCACATGCCCCAGTCAGCCAGCTTCCACGGGCACCCACTTCATGGAAGGTCAGTACTTCAACACATTCAAATTAGAACAGCTGACTAACTTTATCCTGTAATACCTGGCCCCACGTTAGACATGTGTGAACATATTTTTAATATAAAATGAAAAAGTCTCCTGTTTAACCCACCCAATTAAATTAAATCTGCAGTCCAGAGGTTTCCTAAAATAAGAAATTGAATGAAAATAAATTATAAATACTTTCAACTGTTATTTACCACTACCACAACACTCAGATCTTCAGGTACTATGGATCAAAGTGGTATCCCACAAACTCAGTGGGATCAGGAAGATAGTTAATTGTAAGCATATTTTTGTTTATTTATTTCCAATTTCTTCTTTAAGGAATCCTCTGGATTACAGCTTTAATATTTTGTATTTGAGAGACTTGATTTCAACCCTCCTCTTGGCTCTAATTTATGAAAGTTTTTTTTAAATTTTTTTTAGGTCAGTTGAGTTTTCTCTGTATCAGGAGAATTCACAAGAGGCCTCTCCAAAGGAACCCAGTGCAGACCCAGGCACCCTCGTCTGATCCCACTGTACATGTTCACATCTCAGACAAAACACGCCCAAATGTTGATACTACATTGTGACCTCAAAGTAAAGCAAAACATGGCAACCTCAACAGGAAAAGACTGGAAGGAATAATAAACTGTAGCTCTCTATACTGTGTCAATAAGCCTTGGCTAGTCCTCAGCAATCCTTCTAAAACCAGTCAAACCAACCAGTAACTTACAAAGCAAATCAACTTATGACACAATAGTCACTTTCATCTTGTTCCTACTAACCCTGAAAATCTCGGATATACTTTTCTACAGAATATATACAATTACTATTTTGTATCTTCTGACGTATACAGAGCAGTTATATAAAAGAGATCATTTATTGCTCATTCATTATGTGATGTACCAATGTTATCCAACTTTCTGGTGAATGTGTATTTGTATACTACATTAAATGCAAAAAATGTGCTTCTTTAGCTGTTCCTCATTTAGTTTCTAATTTTTTAATAAACTGACACAGGCCATGAACTGTAGCGCACAGCTGTAGCAAATGGGAGTGCCTAAACATTTTATTGAGTAAACATTGGTGAGACAACAATATAATCTTAAATGCTAAGATTAAGCCTCTTTCTATCAAAAACCGCAAAGTGTTCAAGATGTCACCAAATTTGAGAATGAATGATGTCAGTTGTAAATGGTAAATGTAGCAGGAATAATCTGAGGGCTGTTGTGAGACCGCTGTGGCAGTGGCACGTGACTAAATGTGAAATTATGCTTTTTGTAGAGGAACATTTAAAGCACTTTATGAACATCTTGAGCCTTAAATCCCTGAAAGTTAAAACGGGTGGAAGGTCTGGACAGGGTCACAGTTTTTCTCAATGGCTTGGCTTCTTACTATTAACAAGTCAGCTGACCAACATGATCAGCAAAATATTGTGTGTGTGTATGAAATACTCATATCAATTACATAGCTTAAATCCCTTATCAGTAGCACTGAATTCAGTGTGACCATGCCCATGCATACTGTACATCATACACAAGTATTTAGGAAAACAATATTCTACAAAGCTTTCATGTTGGTGTCCAAAATGTGTTGACAATTATATGGTTTATGACGTGTTCATTTTGTTGACAAATAGTTTTCGGCATAGTTTTCATCAACATAATATTTGTGCTGCCAAAAACTAAATAAAAAGTAATTGACAAAGACTAAAACTATGACTAAATGTGCTGACATTTTCGTCAACTAATAAAAACGAAACAAAAATGAATAGACAGGATGAGTG
>JAVQKG010154343.1:0-15548 GCA_036025885.1 Hypseleotris bucephala | reverse complement strand
AATACATATGACCAGAAATATTTCATAAAATTCTGAGAGTGACTTTACTGGTAAGACAAATTCAGATTTTGTTTTTGCTTGTGGTTTTATGACTTAGCTAGCAAACAATCCAAACCAATGTACAGTGAAAATACAATACAAGAACAAAACAAACAAGTGACGTAAAAAAAGTTGTAGCCTGCTAGCTTCCAACACCGATCTATTTGTTATTATTCCGAAAATTAAGGCCAACAATGGAAAGGGAATGCTAAAAACATGTTCATTCCTTTTGTGTTTTTCCATATTCATATTCCCTATGGTTGTTCCTCGTTTTGGTAATTAAAATGAACTCTATTTTATGCCTCAGTTTCTTCTAAATCCTGGTATTTATTGGTGATAGGGATAAACGGGAGTAAGGTAATATACATGCATGAATGCTCTTTTCCCACATTGCCAAAGGTTTTCATGAAGACCTAAATGCACAGCTCCAATCGTTTCATGAGAAACAACCTCTTCAGTTACATTTACATAGTTGAATGGCCTCTACTGTATTTCCCCACCCAGATGCTTTTTCTAGTCAGATAATGTACACTTTTGTAAGTTAATCTGATGTTGGCAAGTCAAGTTCCTTTTGTGCTAGTCTCTAAAGCTGGCTGTTTTCATTTTCTTTTAAACAAAGCTTAGCTCAACCAAAGGTATCATTACAGGGTTTCAAAAGCTCCCATAACTTCTGAACAAATGTACAAGAGCTGGCTGTGGCTGGTAACATGCCTTCTTGCAACGTCAACCCCCCATGAATGTCTCCAAGCTGTTGCTATCCAGTGATGAAAGGCAACCTGTTATTTACCAGAAATCTACTTTTGGCATTTAGACCAAAGGCTTCCCTCTGTCTGCAGCCATGTTCCTACTCGTACCCACATGTGAAATAGTTAATCATTCCACTTTGTCATCATCATTGTTCGCCCCAAAACTATTTGAAGGCACCCATATGTGTTTCTCTACGCCAGACAATGGAAAAGTCAGATAAGGCCACAGACTATATTTATAGACCACAAGTAAACTACAAGCAAATCTTTTTTAATCCTTTATGGCAAACATACTGTACATACACATGAGCTTTAGCCTGCACTTAATCCTCTGCATTTATGTAACACGTAATTGCAGTCTAACATACTTAATTGAACTATAGATGACCTCAAGTGATAGGCTATTTTTAATACAGTTTATTTTAAATAAAAACAATTCATTTTTCCTATGGCAACGTTCTTTCACAAACTTAAAACAGAAGAGTCAAAGAGCAGTTGAGCTTTCAGCCACCCTTTATTGCTTTGTTCCAAGATGGTCCAAGTGGCACAATTTGTTAATATTGCATCCACCTTGCATCTTCAGTTACTTTCCCCTTTCAGATCTCAACTGACTGTTCAATAAAATGAATCAGTAATAACTTCTCAAGTCTCCAGCATGCATTTAAAGTATAGCCACCTGTGCAAGTGCAAGTTTAAATTGACACTATCTCAATTTCTTAGATGGAGATTGAAGTGTGAATTGTGTATTGCAGTTGCTTCTATCTTACTTTAAATCTGCTTCTATTTTGCGAAGGTGTTCATAGAAAAAGATGCGCCCAGGACAGAAGAGTAGCTTAAATCACTCAGCCAAATCCATAATAATGATCTCTCAGTAATTCAGTGTCTCCGCCTGCACACACTTTCGGCTCAAAGGTGAGAGGTTTGCTTCTCAAGAGACAGAAAATACTGGGACAACTCTGCATTTCAATGGACTTCTTACAGATTCTGCATTGTCAAATTTTCAGAGCTGCTATTACAGTGCATCAATTTAGCAGAATAGCAATTACCAAGTTGTAAATTAATAGTTACACGCTGAGTGGTGCAAAATAGTGGCAAAAATAAAACAGGATGAGTGTAGCCTTTGTGTTGTCAACACATAATTTTGCTGATGCATTCTCAAGTCACTGGAAGTTTAGAAAGAAAAACAGTATTTTGTGGTGAATTATTTATTTATCATTACTTGTTTCTCTAAGTGGTAAGCAATGTACATTTGTTTTAGTTTGGAAAAGCTTTCTAATATGACATGACTGTGTTTTGGCTTACATAAAACTACCAAACAAAAAATTAGATTCCCTTGTGCAGTATTAGGCTATTGATACAATGTAATGATTCACCTCACATAGTAAATTATGATTTCTAAAGGTAAAACGAATTAATTGTATTAATAACAGTCAACAATCACACCCTTAAGTTAGAATTTGGCAGATACCCTTTTTTGTTTTACATTTGTACACGTGATAGTGTCAAAAGTAGATACACTGTATACTGTAGACTTTGTGACAGATATCAGAATGCTGTCTCTATTTTGAAAACATGGGGCCGTTTTGTGTCCACCTGCTGCTCCATAGCTGAAAGGTGAAAGGCATCAGACGAAGGTGCTGAGTGACTGGAGGAAGCCTAATGAGTGGAGAGGCTGTCCGGGGTAGTGCCTACAGCGTGGCCTCGCCAAAACCTCGGTCACTATAAAAAACATTTCAGCAGACGCTTGGTGACACTGCTGGGAGCAAATCCATCTTGACAGGCTGAGAACCAGGACTGAAAAATGACGGGTTATGATTTTGCTGTAGAGAAAATACAGACGTTTTTCACTTTTTTCCCTTCTCTCCTCCCACACATTTCACGGCAAAACCTCAAAAGCCATCTAGACATGGTCGGACTCGGAGGAGATGGATGGAGTTTTGATATAGATATAGATTGGGTAGTCGGACAGTAATGATAGGACGAGAGGATGACAAATAAATGCTTGTACGCAGGAAGAGAACAAAGACACAAAATGGATGCCAGAGATGTTTGAAAACACAAACAGGAAACCAGAGCATGACTTGGACCGAGATCTGGCTGTGGTGGTGGCTATAGCTGACAAAGTGTGACAAGCCTTTTCCTTATATTTTCAGCAATGGGCAGCGTCCCAGAATGCACTTGGGCCTTTGACACATCCACCTAAAAAATCTGGAGGTGTTTCCTTGCCGTATGCCCCTTTTGACCCTGTCTTCACCCAGAGAGCTTTTACAGGCACTCAAGCATGAGAATACAACATCGCAGTTAATCCGAGTGCCGCATAAAAGTAATGAGGCCTAAATGTCACACATAGGTCAGGCTATTGTACTGCTCGTAAACACATGCTTTGATACTTACTGGACTCTGGGTTCTTGTTGAAGGCTTATAAATGCTACAAATAGCTACAATAACGTTAGCCCAGCTCCCAGCGGCCCTGTAAGGCAGACACTATCAGCTTGTCAGAGCGGGTTAACATATGCTAGCAGGCGCATAGGGAGCACTCCATGATGTGTCCCGTTGATAGTGAGGCCTGAGTCAGACCTATAGATGCTAGAGATAGACCAGCTGGCCCAGTCGCACTCAAGGGGCAGAGTATCTGGTGAATTTCTGTTATTGGGTCATATGGTCTGCTTTAAGTGTTTTATAGTCACTTATGACTGGCCCAGTGCCTTATCTAGAGTTATAGAGCCATACGAGTCCTTGGTGATGCCTATGATAAATCAAATGCATTTTTATTTTGTTTTTGTTTCCCATACACAACAGTTGTTAAAATAAGACTGACCAAAACCAGAATATGTTTTCTTTAACTTAGAACCTGTTTTTAATGTGACATGCAACATAAATTGTAACAGCTTAAAATCACTTTAAACCTTCTTCATAGCTTGTTGGCGAACCTGGACAATGTGTTTGACATTGGAGTGAGAGACAAGACCTCAATCACAACAATATTTGAAAACAGCCTTGAAGACATACTGTTAGGTAAATAGCTTTCACAAACATTCAGAATTTTCACGTCATTTTAACCATGTTTATTTTTTAAGCAAAATGCACACTGAGCTATCAGAAGAACTATCAAATCCAGGCCTTCTAAAGTGTATTTGTGAAGGATAGGTAGTTTCGCCCCCAATTCATCAGTGGTTGCAGGCTACTCATATCTTTCTATCACTTGATACTAATCCTAGAGAAATTACATTATGTACAAATCAAGTTTGTGGAGCTAATTATGTGACCCATATTCAAACATACACATGAAACATTTTGTGATACAACTCTGACAAATGATTTTGAAGGCACTGCTACTTCTCTGCATTAAAATAAAAAATATTTACATAATACATAGTCAAACTTCTCTCCTATAGTATTTGCTTTATTCCTGTTTAGTCCGTTAAGATCTTTCCCCCGAACAATTCTCTCTTGTCTCTCCCCTGTTTATTCCGTTTACCTCGGGACAGCACTTAACATTTACTGTGACGCTAACCCTTTCACACTGCCCTCTTACATTTACTCAAGCTGCTCCACCAGAACGAGCGAGCAAATAGAGGATATCTGTCTATTTGTGACGATGGGATGCCTCTTGTTTGGGGTCAGCCGGTTAAGGGTCCCTGTCCGCCAGGCCTAAATTTATGACCCTCTACCCTTTTGAAAGCTTTGGGGAGTGTTGTGTGTTGGGTTGAGGCGGTGGCACCGCTTTTGGGTGTTACAGCTGTTTTTACTGTCACGGCCATAAAGCTCCCCTGGGAAGAGAAGAGACAAGAAGAAGAAGCAGAGACATGGGAACAATGGGCTGACATGTTTCGTGTCAATACAGAGATAATAGTTGGAGAAGAGAGGTCTACTATATCTATATCTAGGGTGGAGGCCCAGGAGATAAGCCAAAGGAACAAAGGAACGGTGTATCTATGCCAAAAGGGATAGGGATGATAATGCTGTATCCGGGTATTCCTAGGTCAAATTCAAGTCCTTTCAAGAAAAAAAAGCTTTTAAAGTCACTTTCCAAGGTTTTTCAGTATGGTTAACAGGGGCAAAGAGCAAACACTCTAATGTATAGCCACAGTCAACCCACTTCAATGACTAGGTTTTTACAAATATAACTTAAATGTAATGAATAAATTACAGAAATATTCTTAATGGATTTTCTTTTTAAAAATGAACTTGTATAAAAGCTTTGTATCTAGAAAGTGAGCCTCCAGTGTGTTCTTTTGCTACTATAGCCTGCATCTGCCCCAAGACCTTTTGTGCCTTCAGAGATGCTTGTCTGCAGACTTTGGTAGTAAAAAGAGGTTATTTAATGTCTCTATTGAATTATTTTTTGTAAACCCTAATCTTGCCTGCGTGTGAAAAGTAGTGGTGCGTTTATCTTATTTGACTTAGAAAAAGAAAATGTATGTTGTGAGAATCTCTAAATCTACATGTGTGTTTGCTGCATTACCTTAGTCCCTACTTTAGCTTTAACTTAACTTAACAAAAAAGGGTTTCACAAACACTATTGGCGTGATGAACACACTATTGGGTATTGCTATCTTTGTGTTGTTGCTTCTCTGTATCTGGTCACCTTGGCCTAGATCCCATTCATTTTGTTGTATTCATGTGTCTGAGCTATTATCTTCCAAACTGGTCTCTCTGAAGCTCATTATCAAAAGGAGAAATGGGGTTGGTTTTCCTCAAAGCTTTTTCGACACCCAGACCACAGCCCACCTTATGACATGAAAAAACATAATTATCTCCCCAAAGGACCAAGAAACCATTTTGAGTTTCAAAAAATATCTTTTTATTTCACATGAAAAGTTCACATTTAGCATATTTTCAAACTGTTTTTTTTATATAATCTTATGTAGGCTATGTACATAATATATACATTTAATTACAACATGTACAAAATAAGTAACAATAATTCATGTTTTATAAAATGGTAGTTATACACTGTTGTGCTTTGTCTGTCAGTGTGATTGTGTGCTTGGCAACTCTGGGCTGAAGCCGCGTCGTCTCATAAATGATGTTTCAAATCTACTACAAGTAAAAAAAAGTCAGATTTAGCTTTTTAAAATTGGTTTGGAGAGCACCATAACACACACAGGGGTGGATCCTGTTTAAAGATCTTCTTTATACCAGCTTTTTTGTTTGTTTGTTTTTTTGGACATTTGATGCACAACAGTGGCAAAATCCAGCAAACAGAGAAGTCCCGCCTCTCTGATCCACAACATGTCAGTATTTGCTTTTTGGCAGCAAATCATACCTTTTTTTTCATTCTTTCTCAAGCTCTCACCACAACACACATACAAAGGAAAAAACTCCCTATTTCCTGCAAGTAAACATTTTGAGAGAACTTGGTTTATATACAACAAAACAGCTGCAAACATTATAAATTATCTTCACAGAATTTACACGCCATGACGTCAGTGGAGGTGTTTGAACTGTGCATTGAACGCTACAGTGTTTTAAGCACATGGTCATATATAAAGGTAATGACAATAGCCCCCGTGTCCTGCTACATTGAGAAGAAAAACTCACAAGGGATGTCGAAGTCACTCAAATACTTGTACAAGAACAATACAACAGGAGTACACAATGTACGAGGGTGGAAAAGTGTACAAGTTGACACGACTCGTCAGATTCAAACCAGACTTCCATGTCGTCGATGATTGTTCTCCGGCCATGTTGGATTTAAGAGTGACCCCAAAAACATTACAAACCAAAGAAGAGCTTCCAATGAAATACTGTCACTTTCTGAAACAAAAGACAGAAGCTTGTGTCTTTTTAGTTCAAGTGAGTTTATCCGTACTTTACAAGCTTTCGATAGTCCGCCCTTGTGGCCTGCACTGGGCACGGCAAAGCGTCCTCTTCTTTCTTTTTTAGTCAGTGGTTTCATCCCAATGGATTGTCTTCATTTTAGTCCATGAAAATGTCTCTAAACAGAAATGTCTTTGTCTCTGCTCAGTGTAATAAGAGCAATAATGAGAATGGGACTAGCATTGTTAAGACTGATAACGATGTTAATGTTGCTGAGTTTGTCCGTACACTCTTCTGAACATCGGGCAGGATTACCACTGGGTCATCTGCTTGAAAAAACAAAGGAAAAACTTATATAAGTCACAATTGTAACACCACAAACCTGATACAGAGTTGTGAAACTAACTGCCAATTCTGCAAGGTGTGCCCTAAGTCCCTTTGTTACCGACACAATTAATGGGAATTAGTAAGAGGAACAATTGTTTTACTAAGCATTTGTGTTTTGCAACTGGTGGGTCACAAATGGGTTGTGTAAAATTCTAAAAGTTTGAATGGTTTCAATGTATAGCTAATTTGAATCCTAATAACTGGTCTCTTTAAGATACTATATGGTTCTACTGGGAATGACACCAACAATTGCTAGCCTGTTTATTGTTTGTTTACATGTGAATCCATATGAATGTAAGACCATTTTACAAAATACAAATTAAGCAAATCAGTATTGTTACTCTATTGTTTCATGTATTCTAATATCAGCATTTGAAAGATTTACAACCAGATTAACACCTAAAATGATCAGATTTATAACCCAACCATAAACCAATTACTGTGTTTATTGGACTTATTGGGCTTATTGGAGAGCAGAGATCTCTTTAGTCACACGTGCTACACCCTTAATACAAGCCTGAATGGTCCTGGGATTGTTTTACTGTAGTGGGATAATTAGAAAGGACACATACCTGCAGGCAGTCTGTTGGACGGGTTGTGAACTCCACCCCCCACCCCGACTGCTGTCCCTGGACCCGCTTTGTCCACTCGAGCCTCTTTAGAGCCTGAGGGAAGAGACAGAAGCAGACATGTTACTCTACTTAACCTGGGCATTAGTGTAAAGTAGGGGCCGGTATTAGGTCATTGTTGTTGAACTAAAGTAAACCATGACTAAATCAAATTAAAACCGGGGCTAATCTTGATCAAAGCCAGGTCTTACTCAACTTAACTTGATACAGTGTTACACAGTTTGTAAGAGGCAGTCTAAACGAGGGGTAAATCAGGTCTAAACGAGTACTAAAACATATTGAGGAATGGATGATTTATTCATATTTTTGGACGTCAGTAGCCTATAACTAAACTGTGTGGTTGTGGGACACTCACCGTCAGCTGCTACTACGTCCACCCTGAGCCGTAGGCAGTCCTGTCCGTGGTGATGCAAGGGTTTGGCTGCACACAAGAAAGACAAGCGTTAACATGCTAACTAATAGACTTATCCTCCGCGGGTCGCTTAATCCACCTTCATGCTTTATACACACACACAAACATTTGGCAAGGAAGGAGCTGACGGGACATAGATTTAGGGAGGCCATCTGTGACCACGAGAAGTGTGTCCTGTCCTCTTGTCTAATTAGAGCTACGGTCATGGAACGGCGTTGCTTGCTTTTTGTGGTTACGTTCTGGCAATGCAATGTGCCAGAATGTTTGGCAAACATAGTAGCTTCAAGTATATTAGGCTTTAAAGCTGCAGCCAACAAGTACTATCATGTCCCAAGTACACAACTTTGACCCAATTATAGGCCTGTTACGGTCGTGAAACATTAGTAGACTATACACTGTCATACAAATGATTGATATTAACATTATAATGATGTTATTCTTAATTTTGGCCTACAAAAATGAAACTTTAACCAAACCAGAAACTATAAAAAAATTGCCATATTCAATTTTGTGGCCTTTCATTGTTGTAAGATCCAGTTGTAGCCACAGAAGTACTATGGAGCCTAATTGTGCCATTATATAGAAATTATGACTTGTTTGTAACTGCAGAAGATCGTACAGTGTTATGGAAGATTTAGCCAAATGCATGCTTCAGATTTGAATAATGAACACCAATAAAGTATTAGCTGTCACTTTTTCCTTTGGGTCTCTTCACAGTAAAACAGCACAAGGTAAAGGCTATTTAAAATACAGTGGGAGTAAACTTACAGATATAATAGTAGCTTTCTCCTTGTCGAAACTCCTTGCCAAGGGTAAATGGAGTAAAACGTTGAAACTTCTCAGAAAACTTCTCCGGTGCATGTGGAGCAAAGGGGTGTCCGCACTCCCATCTCATCTGGTCGTACGACTGGGGTTTGCAGGTCTCGTAATCTTCGCGCTCCACCATGTACAGCACGTACCTCTCCGCATCCACCTGCGGGACCTCGCCCTCCGGATAATGGGGGCACACAATGTCAAGATAGTCGTTTAGCCTCACCTCAACTGCATAGTCATCCCACAAAAACCTAGGAGAAAAAGAGAATGAGTAATTAATAATTCAGCACAATAAATAAATAGAAAAAGCAAAACAACAAAACAAAAGCTGTATCTAATCTTTATAGTATACTGAGATGTAGTGACCTGTGTGTTGGCTCAAAGACCATGAAGCACTTTTCACACATTATCACAAACATTAAGAGCCTAAGACCATACTGTTCTCCAGCAAAGTGGAAACCTAATCGGGATTATGTCATGAAACATTGGTTAAAATATGCAACAGTTATGCAAGTAGCAGAAGACCGATCACCAAGGTTATAGCAGCTGAGTGGTGACAAATATAAAGCCTCAAAAGCCGTGATTATATATTGATCGGCCGCGTGCCAGGCGTACAACAGGGAAATCAGGAAGCAGGGCAGCCTGGTGGCGGAGAAGGTGTGAATTTGTACAAAAATGCAGAGAGCGTGACTTGCCGAAAACATGCGTATTAATATGGATGAATGTGAGACCAGCGTAGCCTCCGTGAATGCTATGTTTTTGAGTGCATCGATCCAGCATGAGCCCTCAGGAGCTGAATGATGTTTACAGAGAAACATTAGCAGTCTGTATAAGCCAGTCAAGACAGAGGAGGATGAGTATCGACATACGAAACCTACAGACACAGGACAGTCAGTGCATAGCTAATAGGCTGTGTTAATGTGATGTCACAACTTTGTAAATACTTTTAATTGAGCTGGAGACAGGCACAAAAGTGTAGGACAGACTCTGCTCATGATGTGTCAAAATGCAGATGCTTTGGTGTGATTCATAGTAAATAACTCTTTGTGATTTCTAGGTCAATCAACGTGAAACAAAAACTAGATGAAGTTCATGGTCCGCTCTGTCAGTGGGAGCAATGTTGTGATACTGTTCAGTTAGACCATGCCATTAATACAACAAGGTTATCAACCCAGTCACTAACAAATCATGTCTAATGTTTTCCTAAAAAAAAGTGGTTACAGCTTTAAAATATGAACACAGCCTATTTACTCAAGCAGCACACCTGAGTTTAGTTAAGAGAGAGAAGAAGGGGGTAAAAATAGTGGGACATGTGTTCAAAGCCACTCATTAGGGTCAAAAAGAGAGACAGCTTGACGTACAGCACCAGTCTGATACGTCCCGGGACAGTCTCCCTCTCATTACAAATACAGACAGTCAGGCTGCCTCCCTAAAGGTCCACCCTGCATCCCACCCTTCACTCCTACACACGCTTTACGATACGCTGGAAACTAAGCTGTTTTCTTTTTGACCTAGGTCATAGTAAAGCTGACTCAAACCACTGTTTAGTAAAGAGACTGGCAACAGTTTTGTCTTTGTAGCATATGGGTACAGCTCATACCGGCTTTTCACTTTTATCACATCTCAAGGTTTTTCAACAAATGTCAATATGACTCAGAACTCAAAATAAAACACAACTTATGTTCTCATTAAAAGTATTCAACAAGTATCGTTTGTTGTCAGGGTCTATGCGCAAAGCTTGTATAATGCAGCAGTGAAATGTCAGATATGCAGACAATTAAAATAACAATTTAGCTGTTTATAAGCTGGCCTTATCTATACCATGCTGTGATCCCTGGCTCCCCTCCTGGCTTCTCTTTCACATATATTAGTTTATCTCCAGGGGAAAGCCACTAAAGGTATTTTTGCTATTCTGTCCCCTTCCCCCTGACTGAGTGACTTGCTTCAGGGGGGCTTTCAGGGCTAATGCTTTCTTCTTCTCAGCCAAAGCCATCTATCAGCGGCTGGGAGCAGTGATCATGCCGCCAGCAAAGATACACTTCCCAGTAATTCCCATCTATCAACAAGCTAAAGCAGTGCCTATACCTACTAGCTTAAACCGCCCACACCTCCACTGAACTGGCACTGGTTTCCAAAGCTAATGCTAAGCTAATATCAGTTTACATCCCCTACTGTCTTAAGCTACAGGGGGTCCAACAAAGAGGATCACATTTGACAGACCTAAATATAACACTTTTGAGATTTGAGAATGTGTGTATAAGATAGGGTTTGTTTAACCTTGCCCTGCAAGCTGGATTTTCGCGAGGTATTCCAACCTGGCAACCCAACCTCACGGAAACCCATCTTGTAGCGCTCCCATTCACTTCGTCCGACAGAACACCACTGGTGGTGCGGATCAATCACGGGGCTGCATTTGCTGTGAGTGGGCGGGCTTTAGCTTTGCCGACAACAACAAGCCTTTATTAAAGCTTATTAGCAACATGCTAACACTGAGAAACGTAATGTATGCTGCTATAGTTTTACAAAACATTAAAAATCACCCAACGATAATTTATTAAATTCATTTACGAATTTAGCAGTTCCTTGTTTGGCTCATTGAGGTATATATAACAATGGAGTATTGGAGTCCTATCAGTCTCACTAAGGGGTTGTGACCGCACTTCCGCAGCCGTTTGGCTAGCCCCTGGAGGAGACTTGACTCCACTGCGCAGCCGCAGTTGCAATTGTGTCTCCATTCCCATGGTGACAACCAATTGGTCAGTTATTTTAATCAATATCTCTGATTGTAGGGCAGATATCGACAAATTTTTTTTGGATTTACATAAAGGGGACTAAAACCAAGGCGACAAAGCTCGAATGGTGACTGTGGCCGCTATAGTGACTTAGCAAGGGGCACTGAAAGTCCAATGAAAGTCAATGGGAATTAGGCGAGATGGAGCCAACTGAAATTTGCTCTGCGGTCACGGCGGGTAGCGGCTAGCTGACTCCACCCCTATATACACTCAATGGTTTGGCTACGTCATAGCTGTTGTTGTGTTGCGTTCAGCCAATCAGTTCTCTCCTGAGCGGCCATGTTTCCCTGACGGTTCTCTATGGAGCGAGTCCAGATCGATGTGCAGCACTCTGAAGCAGAGAGCTACACATTGATCTGGCTTTTGCCAGGTTAGGGTTTGTTGCCTTTGATATGAATACATGTTTGGGTCAATGGTCACAGCAAAAAAGTGCAAAAAGCCACACTGTCTGTAGCAAATTAGCATAGATCTGACTAGGCTGAATATGAGTAAAACTTGTGGTTAGCAAAAATGGCTTTGTCTACATTTCAGACTATATTAAAGTTATTGTTCGCAGTAGGCCTAGTATAAAAACAGTAGCATTGTATTCTGTGTTTTTCTTTTGTCAGATCCTAAAACCATTTCTCTACACATTTTTTTTCACATGTCACTGGTAGTTATACATCCTGGTTGAAGTGATGAACTCTGGTGAACTCATCTATTCTTTCTTATACTAGTTTTTAACCAGTTTAAATAGAATCCCATTTTTGATTGGTAAATTTTGTTGGACCAATGTATATTATTTATTGCCAAAAAACCCACAAGTGCAGTAACAAACTTGTGATTAAGATTTCCATATTTTTTTAAAAGTTCTAAGTTAGACCCCTGACCAGCTATTCTTACAAAGGTAGTATATGTTTATAAATTGACAAAAGCCAGACTTAACTTTATGTCTCCAACCTAATCACATCCACATATCTCTGGTTGTTTTCTTCCACTGCCTCCGGGGGTCCACACACTTCAAGCCCTTCCCAGAACTGGCCACTGAAGGCATTTGTTTCATTTGGTGAGGTATGTTCTCATAAAACGCCAGCATGTAACCAGTAGCATTCAGGGGTGTTAGTGTGACAAGGTCCATATGTGTGATTAACGATCAAAGTGGCCAGGCGTGGGCCCCTGGATGATCGTTAGTTGTTGTTTGTTGCCAGGGGTCTTTCTTAGTTGCCCATAACAAGGGGACAGACTCTGTGGCTACAAAACCCTACACCCTAACTTTTACCCCTCTTTCTACCCTCTTCCTGCTTGACTGCACCCCCTCAATACCTATCATTAGATTAGGGCACCATTACAACAACACAGGTCACCTTTTTTTTTTTAACTAAACTTGTGAAACTTCCAGCTAACTATGTGTTGATGGTCCTTTCTTTCCAACTTTTCACAGGGAGAGGTGGCAGAGAGCAATAATTATCATTTTGCCACGGTCCAAACGGCTTAGTGCTTATCTGGAGTCCGCCTGCTGCCACGCTCTGTTTACCCGATTGCCACTAAAGTGTTTTTTCCCCCTGCCACTTTCAATTGCAGTCGAATCGATAACACCACTGAGTAAGCACTGTCGTCTCGCTTTTTTGCCTGACAGAGTTATCATCCCCACCACAAATACAAAAAGACACAGACAAAAAAGTGACCTGCCACGACCTGCCAACGTCTATCACAAAAACTATGAAAATTGCTAAGAAAATGGTCATTGTACTGTAGTTTTAAGATATTGTAAATATTGGGTTGAATTTCATGTTGGTTAGTAATCAAGCATGCTGAGGTGCTGATTTGATCTGGAGCTGAAAACACCATTTCACTTTTATGTAGACAGTTGAAAAAAAAACCCTACCTTGCAACTCCTTTAGATTGTTAGCAGTGTAGTAGAGAAGTAGTCATGGCCAGCAGGAGGAAAAAGGGTCTTAAATATTTGTGAGTTAAAGTACTTGCCTGAAACCTAGTGCCCCACCACAACCCGCCAATCCCTGCCCCAAAACCCTGATTACAAACTGGTCATAGTATGGTCCCAATGTGTTCACCAAAAGAGGGTCGCAGGGGGGTGCAATTAAAACACAAAAAGTGGTATTAAAGTTGCCCCAGAGGGGGGTAATTATGCCCCAAAGCTCCCTCACTTCCCAGAGCCTTTGGAAAGTGGGGGGGTCGAAAGCATGAATAGGTGCAGGGCAAAATGGGGGGGTCAAAGGGCTTAAGCTGGGACTGGCTTTTGAAGTTTGTCTCAGTCTAAGTTTCTATGCGGGTGCTACAGTTGCTTCATCAATGCCATTTTAATACAGTGACCCTATTCAAAATGTGCTAGCTAACGGGATAGCTCACTTAGCCATTCTCAATACACTTTCCAGGAGGTGGGGCTAGCCTCTTTTATTAAATACTTTAATTATCCCGGCTGCCTTTTGTTCCCCTCTAACGCCCCCGCATTGAAACGTTCCACATCATCAGCTTAATTAACTGATCACGGTAAAGCGCTTTCAAAGACAGTGCGTGCCCTGGTGCAGCAAAGGTTTAGCAAACAAAGTCAAATCATGCCACCTCCACTTAGCTAGACCAAATCCTCTGCTTTCAATGCATCCTACCCACCGGGGCGTTTCTTGTTATTCTCTTCCAGACGGTTTCTCTTTCTGTGTCAATAAGCTGCCTCGATCTATATGCATTGTTTATCCAAGGATTTAGTTTTAATGATAGTGAAGCCTGGACTGAAACCACCAGAAGTGCCACCAGAATATAGAGGAAGTATATGTTAGTCAGAGACTTTTGGCAAGTATGGAGTGTATATGATTGTGTCTGCTTATTATATCAAGTAAGTAAACTATGCATAACTGAGGAAGTTGTGTTACAGGTGAATGATGTGCCCAGTGTTTTCAGACATCTTGTATGTAATTGGACGGATTGATAGATGTGAAGCCACAAATTTTAAAGACTTGCCAAGCCTGGATGACTGATGAATTCATAATTTAATTTAAACCGTTATTACATGATCACAAACCATTGTGCCCCTTTGTTCCAGTTCCAAGCCTTGAAAAATAGACAGGGTTGTGTAGTGTGGTGCATTCAGCTTTAAACCAAGTATTCAAATTGTACTAGCATGTAGATGACTTGGTATGGTGATGCCAGAATGAAAAAGTCTTTAAATAATAGACAATTTAAAAAAAAAATTTGAATATGACAAAAACCTGTCACCTTTGACATCATTTCCTGTTCTTTCACTTTCCTCTGTCAACATCCTCAAACTATGAAGGTAGCATGTTTTTCTAATACAACTCTAGTCCAAATATGCATAACTTGGGTGTACGCAGACCTTTAAAGGAATCTGGGGAGTTTTGGTCATGATAGACTCTGATAAAACATGCAGAGATGATAGCACAGAAAAAGTGTCATGAGGTCAAATATGTGGATGCTGAAAAATGGACCACAGGCTACTAGTCATGCTCCTATATTCCAAAGCATTCCCAACCCGGAATTCCTGATTTATTGGAGCCTCTTCAGGAGCCAGACTTTAATCTCTCTTCTTTAATCTCTCGTGGCCAGCGTTTTGCGTTCTTCTCCACCTCTACCCCCCCTGCTTTCATCCAGCCATCACCCTCTTCATCTGTGCACTCTATCGCTCCGAGGAATGCCGCGGACCCCGTGTTTGGGAAGGGGCCGCGTAGTAGATCAAAGGTCGGCTGATCGCCAAGTCAGCACTGAAGGAGTTTTATATGTGAGCGAATGTGCCTCCAGTCAGCAAGACGTGGCTGTGTGTGTGCAAACTGCAACTGCTGGAGAAACACACCGTTCAACAATCAATTCAAATCTCATTTAAAACATGCAATAGGTAATAGCTCAAAGTAAACTAGACCCAGGCTGTCGTAAACGACAGCAAATGTATATCGGCGGAACGCCCCATGCGTCTGCGTCAACTGCTATAACACCAACTGCCTTATGGCGGAGGAGGTGGTGG
>JAVQKG010154127.1:0-11666 GCA_036025885.1 Hypseleotris bucephala | reverse complement strand
CACTCTGGTCTAGGGCTGTAGTCGACTAAAGAACAAGTAGTCAACTAAGACCAACACAAACAAGTGACTGAAACAAGTGAGGAAAAGCTAGCAGTAAAATATACCTAAAAATGACTTAACTACTGTTCCCATCCTAAACTAAAACTAATATTATCCAGTAATAAATAACACGACTCTAAGGCTGTCAGCCCTACTATGGTCACTTTATTAGGTAGAAGTAGATAGCTAATGGGGCATCCACTCCAATGCATTTTAGGCATACAGATTTTAAAGAGCACTTGCTGAAGTTTAGACCAAGTAACAGAGCGGAGAAGATTGTGTGATTTAAGTGACTTTGAATGTGGCATAATTGATGGTGCCAGGCAAGCTGCTTGGAGTATTTCTGCTGATCTGAAGGGATTTTTACCCATACTCATCCCAATGGTTTACAGAGAATGGTCCAAAAGTGTAAAAGATCCGTGCCTCCATGCCTTGTTGATGCCAGAAGACAGGGAAGAATGGTCTAAATAGGCTCAGATAGACAAAGGACAGCAACGCAAATGACCACTTGTTGTTACAACCAAAATCTATTACAAAACATGAAAAAGGTGAGCTACAGCTGCAGGGGACCATATTGGTGTCACTTTATTAGATATAGGGTCACCTAATTAAATGGCAGGTAACTTAGAGTCAGAATGAACAAAACAAAGCCATTCTATTTCATTTCTTTCTTGCGACAGTCACATTTTTGGACAACTTCTCCAAATTTGCCCCGGCTCCCATCTGCAGCAGAGGAGTCACAGATGGGTTGGGAGGTCTAACGCATGAACAGTGCTGCAGAGTGTGTGTGCATGTGTAGCCCTGACCCTGGCCTCGCGGGAGGATGCAGCTAAACTGACGAATGCCAAGATGCAACAGAGGGAGGAGAAACAAGCCAAGAGGCCAGCCTGTACCGCAGTAATGCAGAAACAAGCATGGAGACTGTCAATGGACCAGTAAAGATGAAAACAGGTGTAGACTTAAAACAGTAAGATGTATTTCAGCTTACATACATACACTGGCCAATGAATGAGGGAGACCAATTTACCAGGTACAGTAGGTAACATAAATAGCTACCTAGAAAGGCAGCACATCAATGCATTAGCTTGTTGAATTAAAACCTCATGAATTTCAAACCTAGTATAGCGATCCAGTGAGCAGGTGAAAATTTTGCCATGGGTCAGAAAAAAACGTCCACACTAGCCTGAGATGAGAGAAAGGATACAGTAACTCAAATAACCATTTTTTACAAACAAGGTGTGCAGATAACCACCTTAAGTGTCTCTGTCTAATGCACTGTCTAGTAGTGAGTGTATGTTACCAGGTTAACAAGCCATCACACCTTGATTCTTTTGGTATGCTGTCACATTTTCCGCTGCAGTTACAATATTATCCAAAGCTGTATGTGACAAAAATATCATGCCACAGTAAGGCTCACCCTCCCTGCAGGGCTGCACTATCTCTTCCTGCCTCACACCCTTCTGAACAAACAGGCAACTCTCTGGAAGCCACAAACTCCCGGGACTATTGACTGGATCTCTGTAGTATCCCAAAGCCTTGCTAGTATGACCCGCCACAGATGATATTTTTACTTCCCAGCAACGACCGCATGTGAAATGTATACTTTAGCTTTCGCTCTCCCCCACCACACACACACACACACACACACACACACTCTAACCCAGCCATTGGACTGTCCTGCCGCAGTCAAATGTAAACACAATCCAAGGGAAGCCACCCGCTGCTCATTTTTCACTGTACAATGACCAGCCCCCACCCGCTCTGTGTAAACCCCAGGCCTGCCTTCATTCTCAATTTCATATACTAGCACAATGACACACACAGGAGAAAGACAAACACAGCCCGCAAAACACACACACAGTGCAATAGCCCTGGTGCAAATAAAGATAATAAAGAGGCCACTTTGTTAGGTAGACCTTGTACCTAAAAGTAGTCCCAGGCAGGGTCTTTTGCTGCTGTTAATGTTTTTCAAGGTTGTCAATTTAGTCTGCAGATATTGGTTGTAAAAAGTTGGTATGCAGCTGCTTTCAATTAAGGCTGTACAATATATTGTAAAATTATTGCTTCATCGCAAGATCTGTTTTTCCTATATCATACAGTCAAATTTATCTAAACCATTGCTATGCAGGACCACACCACATTCAACTTTTTCTGTTGCGTATTTGAACTTGTAAGCCTGAATACATCGTGTTGCTGCTCTTGCAAACAGAACGAAGTGTAGATGAGCTAATGTACGGCTGTCAGCAGAAGAAGCAACACAAGCACTCAACGAACAAATATTTTCTATTCTCATAAAATTGTTATCTCTTGCTTGCATCTTGGTTCGTCCCACATACGACTTCCTACTGAAATATATGCATACATAACCTTGAACTGATCTTATTTAATAGGATGTTTAAATATGACTGTGGCTAGTGTTTCTATCACAGCAGTGCAGGTTAGCGGTTGCAAAAAGCATCAATTAAGAGGAGAGGCAAATATAATGTATACCTGAAAACTGTGTAATGAGCAGTGGGTTTTCATGCATGAAGACACCTGTCCTTTTAACAACACCGAATTAAGGAAACTTTTCGCCTAATATAAATTAGACAAAAAAGTCAAACAAGGATAATATTGTATATTTGTGGGTATATTAAATGGTAGAATATCATATTCAATAGAAAATAGACTGATGTTTGATTGTGCTCACACCTGAATAGCAAAGCCACTTGGTATATTCCAGTTCATTGGAGCTCTAAATAATATACAGTAGGCTGTAAAGATATTGGTATAAGTCATTCTCAGGTAGAAAAAACATCCATTTCAATGCACTGTAAAGCACTAAATTACGCGCTGCTATGTAAACATATTGCCATAATCAATCAACTGTGAATGAAAAACAAAATTAATCCTCAATGTTATCACATGAGAGAGCAGACACATAAATTAATATGCTGAATATACCAAATCTGTAAACTGTATACAAGACCCAATACATTGTAGTTACTAGCATGTGCAGTGTATTTTTTTTATCAACAAGACACACAGAAGCACTGAGGCTGTCCTGACACATGTTATGTACACACACTGATTTCAATATTACCCACAAAGCAGAGTGGTGCTAAAGGACCCGATGGGATAATGTGATAAGTATGCTTTCGTGTCAACACCCACAAGTCAAATAAACTAGTGATTTTCTACTCATCCATGGTACATATATTCACATAAGTTTCATACCTAGAATATTAATGCATTATAGTTGGAGAATAAAAAGAATGGATAGCAAAATTAAAGCATATATTTGAATACATTTAGAAAGGAAAAGTTATCTTTAAGTAGCTATAACCGTAATACAATATGAGAGTAGAAGTAACAGAAGGTGTCATATTGATTTTTCCAATTAGCTGGTGTTAGAAATACAACAAATCTCCTTCCCAGTATACATGGCATTTTCTGAACATTTCACTTCTTCAATAAAATAGGAAGATTATCACACACAATATTGACAATATTGACAGCCAACATCCGTTTGTCCAATGTGTATGTGAAACTTGTGAGATCTTGGAATGTTGTTGTAGTAACAATATCCTGATTGACCTTTGAAATGACTTTTAAAACTGCAGCAGCGCCAGTGTTGGGCAGTGAATAGTGCTGATGATGCTGCTGCTGTCGATATAGTAAGAAGCAAGAGACTTTTCTGTCAATGAGGCAAACACACAGCTGACCTAATAAATATGGATTTGGTCTAAAGCCAATGTGGTGCTCAAATGGTAATAGATTAGTGTGCAAAAAGAGACAATCTCAAAGAAAGCACTGCAGATACAGTAGGGAAGTGGTTCTCAAACTGCAGTACAAGTTGTACATGAGCGCATTCAAAGTTTCAGTTAGCCTGTCTAGCCCGAACTAACTCTATTCCTATTCCCAACAGAAATGTTAGTCTGCTCTCTCGTTGCTTGCATTCAGTTTCAAGGGATGCCCAAAAAAAGCAACACACAACAAGGAAGTTAGTTAGATTCTCAAGCAGCCAACAAACCATACCCCTCTGCAGACTCGTGAATGGTCTGTAGACAATGGGGCTCAGATAGTTTAGAGTTTAGACTTGATTTGGACCTGGTTTTGTACAATAAAATGGTACTTGAACTAGGGGTGAGCGATATGTTGAAAATATAAATCACTACATTAATTAAGCCAAGATTACAATTTCGATTTTATTATGATTTTAGTTAACTTTTCATTTTCTGCCCAATAAACAATTTTACATCAAATTCATTGTGCATCCAAACTGCTGATTATAATACCTAATACTATTATTATTTTCCTTTTTTAATTAATATGAACACTGTCATGAATGCAGAGCATAAATGAATCCACTGTATTCAACAATCTTCACAGTATAGCTCTATATTCATAACTTCATATACCAATTAGATCATTATTGCCATAACATCCATTGATAACTCGAACATCCACATATATTCTTCAACATGACACTGGATGTGAAAGAACCATTTGAACAGATCATTGTGCCAAAGGGGTCAGCAATACTTGCATTGCAGATTGACTGGAGCTTGTGTGTTGCACTGACCTGTTGCGGCAGAGCAGTGGGAGGCTGGCTGAACAGTGTGGAGTGGGTCGCCGACCGTAATCCATGTGCTCTCCTCACTGTCTGACGAGAGAAAGTAGCAGACAGTACCTCCTGCTGAAATAAAATAAATAAATAATTATAAAGTAATCAAGTGTTTGGCATTATCATATCACAAATGTAGATGAGAGAAACTCTGCAGTCGCTGTGAGATCTCCACTGTTTTGGTTAAAAAAGAGGCTTAAATAATGAGCCGTGAAATGTCCTGGTCACTTGATAACACAGGGGAGAGCAATTTTCGTCTCTGCTGTGGCTCATAAGGGGTTGATGTTAAGAGTGCGATAGAAGAGAGGGGAAATGTTGAAATGTCCTGCAGATTGTGTGGGAAGGGATATTGCAGATAGTGTGGAAAGTACATAAAGAGGCCTTAAGTTGTGTCTAAGTGAGATGAAAGTGTTGACCAGCCTGCAGCAGCGTCACAGCAAAACAAGGGATTAGCTTTGTGTTATAATATCGAGATGTGATTTAGTATGGTTACAAGGTGGCTCTTATCATACTGAGGGAAAAGCATAAAATACCTTTGCTTGGACGCCTGTGCAAAGTGGATCCTTTTAGTTTAGTGTGTCTGTCCACACTTGATTGCAATGACGAAAAAATGTTTTACCGTCAAAATGTGAGCCAGTGCCCACCTACAGTATATTATGGCTTTGAAACAGGAGATTTGCAATACACAAGCTTTTCTTAGTTTTAAAATTGTGTTTGTGATGACAGTGTATTTTCTTTGCTGTATTTTATTTGCCGCTGTTGTTGTCCTGTCAATGTATAAAAGCAAGTTTCTTTGTAACTTTGAGATAAAAGTAGGAAAGATAGTTACTGCCAATTACTTTGCATCTGCAGTCAGTCTGAATTTGCTTTGACAGTCTTCTAATTAGATTCGGATTATGTACAAAAAATATCAAAATGCCATACCAAGACTAAATTTGGACTTATTCAGGTGATCAAATGGAAGCCTTTATTTAGTAGAGAAAAATAATTAACAACAATAATACATACAATGAAAAGTATAAGTGAGTATCACACACATCCCACAGTTTAACAAGCGCTATAATGACCAAGAAAAGGTGTACAATTCAATTTTCAAACCCAACCTCCGTCACAACTAAAGGAAATAAAGTAGTGTGGGGTGAAATATTTCCATCCAGATTTATTCACATCCCAAAAATGTGCTCAACTGAGTGTGTGTAAAAGCAGGTGAACTGGAAAAAACGTGGAAGGCCTTGACATTTTTGTAACAGTGATTTATTTTTAGAAACAGACTCATGCTGAAAACCTCCACAGTACGAAGAAAGACTGTAAAATAATTTGCATAAATGTTTTAAATGGAGAGAAACCATCTGTGTGGTTTACTAAATAATTATCTCATGCACTAGACTTTGAAGATGCCTGTTCAACTTCAAACATGCAATAAATGAGCCACAGACATCCAGAGTTAATGTCTAATGTTCTAAGACTAAAGAGGGGCTACAGAATATTGATAAAAATATATATTATCAGTAAGTCATTGCAATACATTAGTATATTTTTAAATGTTAAACTAGTGAAACTACGTTAACAAATTTAGGAATAAACCGGCACCAAACCAAGTCCTAACCAGAACTAAACAAGCACCACATCAGGACCAAGACGCCTGGGCAGATTATTGATTTTGATTTGGAACACACCATAGTGGATTAGTCAATCATTTTAGGGACAGTGTACATTAAACAATTAAACAATTAAACAATGTTTGAACAGTGGTGTAAGACAGATTTGGTATTTTTTGTGCAACCTTTAGAAAGTCTTAACTGTGCCTGTATCTGTAAAAGCACTAAGGATAAACCACACACAAATCGATACTGCAGGTGGCCGGGGAGTCAAGCTGTGCACTGACCGGAGCTAACATGAAACCTGTCAATGCACAATGCACACAAAAGCTTAACAACATTAATCACTGAGCGCGCCCCTAATAGACATTTTCGGCAATTCTCAAATGACATACTATCAGATGTGTCTCCTTCCATTATCATAACGCCAAACTGAGATGACGGTTTGATACCAAAATCTCCCAGCATGTTATTACACACACAATTAGCTTTCATCTAACAACTTCAACACCACATTTCATAGTCAAGGACAGGGCTCGTGTTATGCCCATTTGAACTAGTGTTATCAGTTCAGAGGCGGCCACTGCGGAGAGAGCACTTTCAGATCAATGTGCAAGATTAAAGAGAGATTTTAATTGGTTGAAATTTGGCTTCAGCTCAACATGCAGAGCCCACAGAGGTTTGACCCAAAACGCAGCACCCTTGAGACTTAACTTTAGCATTCAATCTATCCCCCGCTGGCAAAATCCAGAAACTTAAATCACTTCAAAAACAGCAGTGTATCAGATTTGACTTAACCAGAAACAAATCCAGTCCTAACCACAGCTAGACCAGGCAAGTATAATGATGAATTTTCAATTGAATGTACATTGAATTTGTTTTATGATAGCAGTAAGACAGACACACAAAAAACACAAAGTCAACTAAAATTGTGATTAAATAAAAAAGTAATCTTGCCTTAATAAAAATGTGATATATTCTTACCATATATCACCAACCCAAAACAACCAGGACTAGATTATTTATGAAACACAGTTTACCCAGAACAATACAGAGCTGGGACTGTAAGTCAAGACTAAACCAAAATTTGACCAAGACAAACAAAAACATTAAAACCATGAAGAAATACGACTCAAATTGCAGGTCATTGAGAAACAACCACCATCTTCCCTTCTTGTCAGTTCATTTTTTCTAAGTGGCAAAGGCTCTGTATTAATTCATGAGTTTGTGCTGGGTACGCTTAATGGGGCAACCTTTTTCACTGATCATAATATAGGCTTGACATGCAGTAATAGAGTAGAGTGAAGTTTCAGCTATCTAGGGCTAGGGCTGACCACCCTCGCAGTCTCAACAGGCGCATGCACTTGAAGCCTAAGCAACAATATCACTCACAGTCGTTGTCCTCAACTGATATGCAATGGACCTTAGCACTTTAAGATTGCACGCTGCAGAAGGATTAATGCTTGTTTCTTATCTATGGCAGGTCAGCCATGAGACCAAAGGAGGGGCCAGTTTGTTGTTGGTGAGACGCCATAACTATAAAAACGATGTATAGGAACTGGCAGCAGAGTTGTTCCAGTGACGGTTAGTGTGGAGGAGGCAACAGCATTTGTCCGATTATTGACTGGGAACTCTGCTGAAGCTAGCCCTCTGCCAAGCACCAAACTGACTCATTTTTATTCTGGGATGGGAACAGAATTAGCACTGCAGCAATATAGTAGCAGGCGTAAGCTAATAGTCTGGTATGTGTTTATGGATTTAATAATAACCATGTGTGTCCTAATATTTTATTTAAAAAAGGACAGATTTGAACTTGAACTTGAAATTTTGCAAGAGCCCAAATCCATTTCTAGCAAATACCGCGTTTTAAACTTCAGATCAGGTCAATATTAAATTGTATTCCACCAGAAGCCAACTTTTGGGTCCCCAGCCTTCAGTTTAAAAGTCTTTGATATAAGTTCAGAAATCTATTCCACCACAAGTAACAGACCAACACGTGTCTGAATTGAGTGCAGAAGATAATATGTACAGACAAAACTACTGAATGGCAGGGCTATTGGCAAAACATTTTAATGGACAACTAAGGCTATACAAAAATTAGTTGGCCACAACTGGCCCCTGGGCCACCCTTTGAACATGTCTGATATCATCTACTAAGTGAAAATAAGCTGCTAAGAATTACTATGACTAACTTCTCACCTCTTAAGAGTTTAAAAAGTCACATTGAGAATCTGCATAAATACCCAGCAAATATTTGTCTGCTCTCTAATGAGTTTAATGTTTTGCCTGAGATTTTTGTTTGAATTTGTGGAGGCTACTTTGACAAATCAAGCTCTCACGTCCACAATAATGAGATCCCCACAGACTCTGTAAAGACACAACAATCGTTTTAAACAATGCTCTCCAAACCACTATACTTGAGAGATAAGGACATCCTATTACCGTACAGCCATTCGACTAATGTAGCGAAGACCAGAGTTGGTTGTCACAGTCATTATGGTACAGTATCTCAGACTGCGGAGGGTCATGTTGAATTTGAGATTGTAAAAAGATGACATCTGACGGTATTATCAATCATAAATGTAAGAAATTAGCTAGAATATACATATCTTAGCTGCAGAATGTGTCTCTACGTTACAACACTCTTTGGGTTTAGGTGGCTTGTCAAATTCTCTTTTGGGGCTGGTTGTTACACCAAACCTTTGTGGTGAGCAAATGAGACTATAGATTAAGTTACCTTAAAAGGCCTATCAATCAATATACCAATACACAGAAAAGCATAGACATTGGTCCCATACAATCTTTAGAAAATGACAACAAAGAATCTTGATACTGACAAACAACCTCTACTGTACATTCTAAGTGTATGTCCTTACATGTAACCCTCTGTCCATATGTTGTGTTTTCTAACAATGGTAAACCACAACAGATGTTCAGTCCCATAAACATCAGCACAGTTACACTGCCTTTCAACTGCTTCTCCTCCACACGTGTTTGTATCTTCGGTGGGTGTGTTCTCAATACAATTGCTTTGACCTCCCTGCCATGCCCACGGCCCACTGAGGTGAGTCTATTTCTGCTGATTGGATTGCCACAGAGGACGACAGCTGCTCTCACTACATACCTACTACAACAAACTAGGCAGCATCATACACTCCCATATACTCTTGATACAAAGGCCCTGTTGGCAACGGTCCTCTGAGAATACATAGCACAATGGACCTAAAGACAAGCTTTTTTACAGCTTACAATACAAAAGTGAAAATACTCTCACTTCTCTTTAATGTATTTCAGCCATCCAGAGCTGAATGCTGGCTAGTGGCTAGACATGTTTCAAGTGGCTGGTAATGGGCTATTCAACTGCAGTGGATTCCGATGTGTGGCTATAGTGGTTCACTCACTGAATTAAAATACAACAGGGTGGAGATGTCAAGGCCTAACTACATTGTTTTATTGCCTGGTAATGTCATGGAGAGTGTATTACTGAGAGGTCATGCTATTGTGTACAACCTACTCTAACTCCATTTTTATGACTTCTTTGAGAGTCAAGACCTGTTCATGTATAACAACAATGCTATCAATAAGTAATAAGGAGGATACATTTTGGTGGGTTTGTTAGTTGTTTCAACGTTTGGATCAAGCTACTTTTTAAGAATTCTGTCCCATTGCGACATCAAGTGTATGCCTACTCCAGCCACAAGAGGTAAGATTAGATCATTATTTTTAGTTTAATTAGTTTTAGTACACTCTTTACCATTATACTGGTGTGACTCAGAGGATTAAGTATTTACGTGTGGGGAAAAAAAAATCCCAGTCTGCCTATACATAAAACTGAATGAGACATCACTGCTCTAAACTAAATTTGGTGGAGTTCAGCTGCTAATTAGTGGGAATAAACATTGCACTAAATAAACAGAGCTATTTTCATTTAAAAACTAAGAAGTACAACTTTGTAGTTTCCCTACTTTTCTTCCTCTCTTCTTCCCCTGCTTCTAGTCAATACAGATAATTAGACAATAGCGTTTAGACAATTGTGTGTGTGTCCTGGGTTTCCCTACATCACACATGTGACACCAGTGTGAGGATGGAAAGTGTTTCGTTCTTGTCCCTGAGAGAAAATAAGCGACCCCTGGCTGCCACATATTGATTTGTTGATTGACTTATGGTGCGGTGTGTTATGAGGCTGAAGCCGCCACTGCTGTTCGGGAGCAATCTCCACAGATCACACAAATGTCAGGACTAAAGTCTGCTGCTGCACAGAGAGAAGGCTTATGGTACTACAACTACAACCACAGCAGCTCTATCGTCATGCTTCATGTGTCACAGTGAGAAGTGTTACCTGATCTGCAGCTGAGCATACAGTGTAGGCATTACAGGAAAGCTTTGTACTACCGACAAAACATATTGTCAATGACATACTCTCTAATAGGATTGCACAATATACGGCATACATTTTCAAAATATCAGTAATATTCTTATGGCGAGGACGTACGGTAAAATTACAATTATTCAGATTTGAATGATTAAGGTTTATGTTGTAAGCATCAGAATGCATTAGGGTTGTGGTCAAACTGCTAATTGTTTTTTATTCTGTCTTACTGTCAAATATAGATTCAAATATAGAGATTGTTCCCAAGGGTTGTACTGGAGCAAAACATACCTAAAAAGTAATGCATTTAAGATAAATTTGTAGGTAACAGGTAGTATCACAGTATTAAGGAAAATTTATACCACACAAAGAATTATTCATAATGAAAGAACCAATTGAATTCTTGGCTGTGTGGCATGCATAATAGTAAAATACTAAAAATATAATTCATAAGTACAAGCTAATGTGTGCAGATCTAAGCTGGGGTCAATCTGATAATGCCTCATTTTTTGAACTTCTCTCCATCTCCTCTTTTTAACTAATCTCAGATGTGCACAGAGACTGGAGGTGAGCTAATACAGTGTGGTACTGGGGCAGAGCTTTTAACTCGAGTCTCTTGATTATTGCAGTCTCATGAAGGATGAGGTCAGGCAGGTGTCAGAGTATAGTGTATTAGTCTCCAGCTGAGCGAACAGGGAGACCATAGTGCCAGGTAATTGTGAACAAATTAACAAGAATGTGATTTGGCACCATTTAAGTGAGTTAACTACTACAGCAGATGGGTAGGGTAAGGCAAGCAAGCAGATACTACAAAGACATTGTATGGTATGGTAGTCTTCCTTGTGCTCATATCATACATTAAGTACATTGGGCAGAATAACAGAAGTTATGGGATACCTTCCGTCTCTCTGGTTTCAGTCTGTACGTTCTCCCTGTTTCACCACGGGTTCTTTCCATGTACTGTAGGTTACTATCTTCTACTGCCCATTAACTTGTAATGAATTTAAAAAATATAGTAAAGGTAACATTACAAACTGCTATAGTGTCTAATCCA
>JAVQKG010154099.1:0-15670 GCA_036025885.1 Hypseleotris bucephala | reverse complement strand
GCTCCCCAGACAGCTCCCCTGTTGCTCCACTGTAAACATCCACTCCCTGCTAAAACTACAGCAAAGAGCAAATATGTCCACGGCATGTTTTACAAAGCGATCAACAAAATACAGCGGCCACAGGAAAACTTCCACGTCTCCACAGCAGCCGATAGCGGTCACTGATAGCAGTTAGCTCCAGGCTAACATCCGGCTAACAGGCTAACATCCGGCCCGGGTTTCGCGGAAAATCATACCCGAAACCTCTCATAAAAGATAAAAATGTTATGTTTTTGAGGCAACCACGAAGTACAAAAAATAAACCATTTTACACATCACAGCGATGGCTATACACACAAAAACGTCATTAAATATTATTTTTTACTAAAAATGTGATGTATTGCACCTTTAAGAGGTGGCAGTGGTTCAGAAAGAAGAGAAGGTTGTTCATAAAATCAGGTTAATGGTTCAATCTCCACACCAACCAATTCATACTGCTGTTGTGTTCTTGGGCAAGACACTTTACCTGTACTTATAGAGAAATGTGCTAGTTCAGTAGTTCAAGAGGTAGAGCAAGGTTGTCCAAAATTCTGAAAGTTGGCAGTTTAACCCCCACTCCAACTCAAGGCTAATTTCCATCCTCAGTTCTTCTGCTGGCCCAAATCAGCAACATACTCACACCTACCACACTCATTACACAGCAACAACAGTTAATTCACATTGCAGTACAGACTCTCACCTACATGCAGGCGCACACATATTATCACTAAATGTAGTGAGTTGCACTGCATTGTAGGTTGATAAGTTCAATCCCCACCACAGATGGTTCATACTGCTGTTGTGTCCTTGGGCAAGACACTTTAGCTTTACTTGAATGGAGAAATATGCTGGTATGATTGTAGTTCAAGAGGTACATCGAGGTTTCCAAAAAGTCGGAAAGTTGGCAGATGAAACCCCACTCCAACTACTGTCATTGGGCCCTTGAGCAAGACACTTCACCAACTGTATTGCGATTGTAGTTTGGGAGGTAGAGGCAGTTATCCTAAAATCCAAAAGTTGAATCCCCACTACTACTGGTTCATACTTCTGTTGTGTCCCTGGGCAAGACACTTTACCCACCTTTGTTGCATGCCATTTTCATGTTCAGTTCATTATCACATATACCACTCAAAAACCAAAATTTTAAGTCCTGGAAAAACTTCTCCATCAAAGTAGCGTCCCCCCTGCTGTTCTCATCTGTGGGATTTGTCTCTCCTCCCTCTCTGTCTCCTCTTGCAGCTGTCATATCGGGGCTGCTCTATATGCCGCTCAGCTCAGGTGTGTGTTATCCTATGGGACTGACTGACGCTGTGTACTGTGTGTATTATTTATCTTAGGAGTGCACCGGGAGAATTGGGGAGTGCACTTCTCGAGACGCCTCCTCACTCCGATAATCCTCCAGTGGGCACGAACGTGGGAATGTGCATTGTTTGAAAGTGTATGTGTGTGTGTTTTTTAAGAGTACATGTAGCTGTTGTGTGCGTTTGTGTGTGTCCGACTTTAATCCTCTAAGCTGTAGTTCACTCATGCCACATCAGCCCCATTGTGTCTCCAGACAAAGGAAGCACAGTTGCAAACTAAAGCAGCACACCGCTAATTAAACCGCTACTCCTATTAAACCACTCGTTCAGTGGGAGTCCCCGAAGCTGCTGTAGGCTGAGTTTTGACCCTCAGAGGCTATTGTAGTTGTAGTTTTGTCTCATCAAAGCAGTTGTTGTCGGGCTATTTAAGCATCTATTGTTTTGACTTAAAAAACTGCTATTTAAGATGTACTTTAAACTTGATTTTAGTCTCAGTAGGTTACATTTTGACCCTCAGAGGCTCTTGTAGATGTAGTTTTGAGTTATTATGACCATATAAGACCAGTGTACTTTGTGGCTTTACTGCAGCTGATATAGTTTCTGAATCTGTTTTTTGCCTGTTGAACCTATAGGCAACATTTTGACCCTGTGGGCTTCTGTAGTATGGATTTTTTGAATTCCTAAAGCCATCATATTTATATTTATAAATTCTGTAAGGCTGCTATACATACACTTTTAACCCTCTAAGCCTGCTTTTGATGCTTTGCACTTTAGCCTCTATAGCTTTTGGTGTTTGTTTTTTTGACCCTTTGAGGCTTCTGTAGTTTAATTTTGATATTCTATTACTGTGTGTCAAACCCATTTTAGGCCAGTGTAGTTTTGGTTTTGAATATCTTATAATGCTGCTTACAAGATTTTGATCCTTGCATGCCTTGTAGTTTTGTTATGACCCTATAAGTCAGCTGTTGGTTATTTTTGGCCATCTGAGGTAGTTGTAGTTTTCACCCTAGTGTATAAACCTATAAGAATACATATAAATTACTCTTTCCAGCATTAGTCTTACAAGATGTAGTTCTCTTAGTGTCATTGTGCCTACAGACAAAAACCCTTACACCATAAAACATTACCACTAAATCATTCCCTCTTTTCCATTCCTCACTCTTCCTTCTTTTTCCATCCCACTCCGGACTTATTCCTGATCTCCTTGTGCCAGTGTTTGCCTCATCTGACAGCTTCTCCATGGTTCATGTGTTTGGGTCCTGTCAGCGCCGTGTCCTGTCACCGTGCGAAGGGGAAAAAGAGAAAAAAAAAATCATTCATTTTCGCCGAGTCGAGGATGAAAGAGTCTTTAGACTTCAAACGCCTTTGGGCCCTCTGTGGCTTAGATTGCCTGGCGCTCTTCCTCTACCACTCGCTGTCATTTATTCCTTTAAAAAATACACAGGATGCAGCGTCGGTTAAGTCGAGATGGCAGAAACTTGGCGCGGCGATGGACAATTAGCCTGATTAAAACACTGTCATTTTGCATAATGAAGTTAGCCGGAGTGGTGATTGGCTGATCCTTCCTTCCCTTCAGCTTCTTGCATCTTGTTTGTGTCTAAAGCATGAAACCATATTCTTTCTTGCATAAACACGCTGGGTATTAAAAATGCACAGTTGGACATGGTTTGATGTTAGTGAAAAGGAGATCTATTTAAAAGTCATGGTGCAGAACTGCAGAGGCTTTGGTGTTTGGGCATGACAAATAGTGCGGATAGATAGAGGCAGCCGCTATAGCACACTCACACACACAAACAGATAAACATTGACATTATTGTATCTGCAAAATGTGTACACTTTTAACATACAAATAGACACAGGCGCTATCTCGACGTGCAGCATCTATGTCAAAGTGAGGACGTATGAGGCATAGCAGGCAGTTTGCAGTTTTTATCCAAAATGTTCACAGAATAATAACTTGTATACACGGTTTTGTAGTACTAGGTGAAAAGTAGAACATTAAAAATTAAAGGGATGGAAAGAAAACATAGTGTTAAAAACAATACAAAGTGGCAAAATTGAACAAGAAAAAATTATAAAAGTTAAAAAAAAGTAGTTTGGGGATTCATTCAGGAGTTGAGTGCACGTTTGCTAAGGCTTGGCCATGTCTCGCAATTGTATTAGTCAGTGATTTTCCAGTTGTAGTGATCTCTTAAAGTAATCTCATAGAAGTAGATTTAACATTTAGAACAATTATGACTACAGACACGGCTCATGTATTGGGCTCTCTCACAGTGTGTGGTGTGGACAAACACTATGTGAATTCAAGGATATATTTTGTTCAGGTAAATTAATAGTGCAAGTGCCTTTACTTGGAAATGGACAGACATTTTAAAAGGCTCCTTTGTTAACTTGTTTTCTGCACCACAGGGTTAGTATGACTGGACACACAGTTAATTGCAGATGAATCACGCTAACATCATTAGCCCACCAGACATGACAAGTGCGAACGCAGCCTTTAGAAAGACCCTTATTGTTTTAATGGTGTTGTGTGTGTATGAAGGAGAAAGCGCTTGTCAAGCATCGTGACCACCAACTGTGAATCTGTCTTCTCTCTCCCAGATAAGATATTTGAGCACAAAATGTCTGTCATTTTTGATTGTGAAGTATTGTAACATCTTGGTAATGATCTGCACTTTAACACTTGAGGTTGAAATTTCAGCTTTATATTTTTAATTTATGAAAAAAAGTTAAATAGTATCTTTATAAAGAGAAATTTATATTGTCTTATTGTTCAGACTAGATGATTGTCATGTAAGATCACCAAAAAACAGAAGTCCAAACTTTCTCAAGATCTCAAGAGAGTGAATGTCTTATGTACCATGTCTTTGTGTCATGACTAACTGGTCCCGCCTAAGACCCATTGTTGATATATGTCAGCCAACAGGAATAAGGATTTATAAATGAACAAATCTTGAACAATATAGTATAGCCTATAAGAAAAGTAAGTCGTCTTAAATGCTGTACCATTATTACTAAAAAAAGAGGGACAAAGTTACCCATAAGTTTAGAAAAATACCCTCAATCATTTTCATGGTAAAGTGGTGCATAATTCAAAGCAGCAGCGAAACCACTACTTTATCTCATCTTCCCAGTCTTTTTACTCAAAGACTGTTCTTAGTTTTGTACCTCTAAAGCTGGAGCAGTTTTTGTTTGACCCTTTGAGGCTTCTGTAGTTTGTTTTTGACCTTCTGAGTCAGTGAGGTTGACCCTTTTTAAAGCATTGTAGTTTGGGTTCTGAACCTCAAGCCAGCGCCAGTCTGTTTGAGTTATGATCTTATAAACCTATCTTTTTTTTGTCCCTCTGAGACTCTTGTAGTTTGAGTTTTATTGACTCATTATAACTAGAAAGAGGGGGAAAAAAGATATATAAAAAATGTTGCCTGTGCAAATTTTCACAGCAACAGAAAATAACATGACTTTATCTTTTCCATTGAGATATAATTAGTGGTGTTAGATTTTGAGTCAAAACGTAATCAAAAGTGAATGCCCAGATATCTAGCCACAAACACTATCCTTGTATGTTCCTATGATGTTTACCTGACTTAGCTACATACCTATGCTCATAAACAGTGCGTGCTGCAGAGCGGGTTGTGGTCCTGCTCGTCTGCATTGCAGTAATCGGCTCCTCTCCTGCTCCACACAGACAAGCGCCGGCTCTCTGTGGACACCATCATCAGCCAGGGAAATACCTTCACCGAGGGGAGGGGGCAGGGCGAGCGCGGTCCACAGATTTAAGGATGAGATGAAAGCAGAAGAGAGATGAGCTGGCTTAAGGGCGGCTGCAGGAGGCTTCATAAGACCTGAGCAGACACTGTAAAATAGGACTTCAAAAAAATCTAAAAGTAAATTCAAGATTTACTAGGCTTTATGTGGTAGTGAATCTATAAAAAAATCATTGATTGCGAGAGTGAATTATTGTCTCCTAAATGTCAGCCCTGTCTTGACTGTACAGGAATTGGCAGATGTAGCAGTTTGGAAACTCAAAGTGAACATGGTCAGGGGTTCCACTGTATTTGGTGCTTTATAAGTCCAACCAACTAGACAGCTTGACCATACAGAGATGAAAAAGGAAAACAGCTGGGGCATATGGGCTTTGTAATGCATTTTTGCAAAATTAAGTTTACAAAGGATTATTTATTTTTAATTTATGGGGCCTCTTAGCAGACTACTTTTGTCTAATGGTAGCAGCACCTCTGTGTCTAAGTTGTACGTAAGAGTAATAAATATCCACAAATAAATGAATACACTTGAATAATTGTTAAAAAATCAACTACACGCTGCAAAATCAAACAGGTAAGACATCTGACTGTACAATCCAAAAAATGACAACTTATTGGTGTTTCAGTAGTTTCAGTTTCCTGTTTTAAAGTGAGTTAGGTTTTTTACAGTGATAGACTTCAGTAGACACAGATATGGAGGCTGTGAGGATAGATGTTTGTGGAAATGTAGGCTTTGTGTCTGCTCTTCCTGAACCACCCACATCCTCTGGACACTATTTACACCAGCCAAGGCCGTCGTAAGACCTTGCAATTCACTTCATCTTTTCTCAGGTGGTTTTTTCAATGTTCAGAGCTGGAGCATAGGAACAAACTATATCTGCGTAGAGCCCCATGACAATATAGGGGCAGTCGGACTTGTCCACTTTTGCTGAATGCTATAGACTTACCTTTATCGATACATTTTGTTCTTGCCATTTTGAAACCAACACACTGCTCATGTTACCATCTCCTTCAATACACACGTGGCCTTCTGACTGGACTAGAACAAACTCCTGGAAAGGTATATGGCTGGTTAGGACTCCAACACAATATTGAGGCAATTGGACTAGAAGACTATAATTTACCTCAAAAATGTGTTAAATAGAAAGAAAAAATAAAGTAAAAAAAACAAAAAAAAACAAAACATGGCTCAGTAAAGGATTGTAAAAGTAACAAATCTCCAAATTTTCTCGATTGGTCCGATTGTGGACTTTTGCTAGCCAAAGACAAAAACACAACATTATGTTTTAAAAGTTTTGTTCAGACCTTCGAATTCACATTTGAATTATTATCAATTTAGTCTTTTCTTTATAACTTCTAACTGAGCACAATTTATCTAAGTGTGTGTTTCTTACCTTTTATTATAAATTATTATTGAGAGTTAATTTCACGCTGGTACTATTAAGATTCACAGTGAGCTATACACGTCCTGTTGTGTGATTTATTATACATCAAATGCTATATTTTCAAACTCAGTGCTACAACTTCGTAATGTTTTCTCTTTGACGACGCAAAACACTCATAAAACACTTTGATAATGTTGTGCTGTTGACATAAATGAGTCACACACCAGTGCAGACCTTTTTGTCATCTTAGTCAAATACACTATACATTTTACATGCATCTACACAAATTAGAAGTAAGAGTGGACAGCAAATATACCATCATCATTGCATACCACTTGCATGTTTGTTCCATATGTGAAACGGACTTATGAATTGTAGTGTAAATCTTGAACATGTGTGACTTGATTTGTGGTGTTGTGAGGCCTGGTTGGTGACATTAGGCTGATGTGTAGTCTGACACTAAGATGGCAGCGAGCAGGCTGATGATCACACGAGCATTACTGCCACATGCTCCAGTCTTTAATGTCTGTTTTTCTGGATATATGTCTCACACACTGGGGCGGGAATGTTTTCTTTTCAACCCATATTAGGGAGAAGCATAAAGGCAAACAAACAGTGACGGAGAAAGCGCTGTTGTTGGTCTAATCAGGCTTTGCTTATAGGAGAAGTTTAAATGACAAGAATTGGTGGCTTTTGTGGATGGAAATTAATCTCATAGCCTTTTGGTCTCTAATGTCTCAACAGTCGATGTGGAAAAAAGGTTAAAGCATACATTGCATTGAGTTATAATAAGCACACAGCAAAAGTAAACCTCCACCAAGGCACAGCCATGTCACACTATGGTAAACACATTGTGCCTAGACTGGACTTATAGAAGATATACTTGGGTAAAAGCTGTAATAATTCAACCTGATGTCCTTGTAGCCTTTTTTAAATGATAGCCACTAAAAGAGATTTCTTGAGCCAAAACTTTTAAATGTATGTTGTATTGCTAACAGACCACAGACAGACAAACCAATCAAACAACCGAAGTGGTAAAAACAACCTGGCAACAGCCTATAGGTAACAAGATTTTTTCTTAAGCATGGATTTACTGTTACTTTATATCCATCTCTGGTCACATAAGCTGTGATTATTAAACACTAAATCTCAAACCTGTCATTTTTACACTTTATGTTAGTGTCTAAGTTGCCTTCCTGATGATGTAGCTCTCACTGTCAGATGCCTAAACTGCCTCCTGCTGTCTCCTCCTGTCAGCAGTGGGCCCTGGGATTACACTGTACCTGTGTATATGTGTGCACACAGACATGCAGGGGCCACACAACTGTCGACTTTGCACTTCTCTTTATGATAACCTTAAGACGGCCTTAATCTTCCCTGCGTCGCCGTGTGGTGAACCAGTGTTTGGAACATGTTTATCTGCTGAAAAAGCCAGTGCAGAGGGACCATGCAATGCTAACAGTAGCAGATAGCTAATGCTAAAGTCAGCTAGCGCTTGCGTATTTGTTAGCTCAACAGGCTTTGCACATACAGTCATATGAAAGTGCATAGACATCATGCTTAATGTACACTAAGCGTAAGAAAGGGAAGCACAGAAAATAATGTAATTTAAATTACACAAACCTACCCAGAAAGTTGAAAGCTTTTTACCAAAAGTAATTCCTTTTGCACCATATGCTAATTGATCCCTTTTTCAAAGAAGGCCAGTGGAACAATTCTTTGTGGTGTTTGGTGTTTGTTAGCTCAACAGGCTTTGCACATTGAATCAAGTAGCTACATATCAAAGTGCTAAGACATCATGCTTGGTGTAGTCTACACACTGAAGCTAGAAGCAGTCAGGGGGAATCACATCAGCATATTAACCCTGCCCTCTCAGCTCTTTTAGTCATTACATGCTCTTATTAATAAGTCAAATAACACAGGAAGCTAGTATGGTGCTGCCTTTATTAACACATTCATCATCATTATTAGAGTGATTATGGAAGCCCGTAAAGGCCACAGTACAGCCACAGTGATCAATATTTGGATGTAACGCACAAGTCAATAGGTTTATATCAAGTGGAAATATATGTCTTAATTAGGAGCTTATCTTCAATAAATTCCCAAGACCCCGAGGCATTTTTCAAATCACTCACTGTAAAATTTTTATCAGCTATTTGATTAGTGGCCAACAGCTGACAGTAAAATATGTTTAATATTTTTAAGTGTGCATAACTAATTAGTAACTTTGCTATCCCACCTCATACACTCTTCTCTTTGTAGCATGTAACCAGCTATGGTAATCCTGCAGGGAGAAACTTTTGTCTACTACAAAACCTATAGCCTAGGGAAAACTTTAATGCATAGGATTTCCATAATACTTTTTAGACACTCAAAGCACTTCACAGTTTAATGCATTCTTCATTCACTCCATGCACAGCTGCCTCTTCTTTATAGTGCTCTGGGTCAGACTGATAGAGATGTGGCAACTATACCGGCCTATGACCTTGCAAACAATGTTACACGCAACATGTTGTCCCCCACAAACCAAACTTCATCAATAAAATCTTACTTCTTATTGATTACATTTTCCCCAAAATACATTCTCCACCTATTCTCCACCAGGCCTATTACTTTTCCTTTGTATTAATTAATAGCAATAATCTAATCTAAAAAAGCTGGAATATGGTCTAAGTTAGATGTGTCATTGAAGAAGAGATTTTCTACATGCAGCAGTAGCTTGACCTTTACTTGAATTATGTTGTTGACCTGGCACTATTAAGAGAAATTGCTCTTCTGCATGCAATTTTAGTGGGAATAAAATGACATTTTAAAAAGTTTGGTCTTTGTCAAGTGACATGGTAACACTTGCAGTAAGAGCTCCCACTAAACAAAGGAAATTAGTTTAAGTTGGCATAAAAGTCCCATTTGGTTTGTGGCAGTCTACTTTGTCTCACATAAGCAGACATTAGTGGCACGGTGCGTTTGTTTGTGTTTGATGATTTTCACCGCTCCTTGTTTTTACCAGAGGCATTGGCGCAGCGTGAAAAAGACGGTGTAAAATCTCCATAGTGCACACTCTGGGATCACCTAATGCATTTAGTTCAGTCTATAGCCATGGCTCATACCCTGGGAGCCTCTGTTTTGTGAATGTGGTCATGAGAGAAGACATGCACATTTGTGTTTCTTTATTGTGCTCCTCAAAGACAGGCCTGCTGGTGTACTGTGCCATCCAGACTACAGCTCAGTTCAGTGGGGACTGGTAGAAGAAAGGCCTACATCAAACCCATTATAGGAATCCATACGAGCCTCTGATGTCTTAATCCACGACTCATTCTTCTATAGTCTTTGGCACGCACCGCTGTGGCCTGTCTGAGTGGAGTCAGAGGAAGTCACAGCGACTTAAAGCTTAAGTTTTACGGATGCAGTACAAGTTAGCTTTGTCTGTTATGTATGTATTTTATGAAGACTCAAATAAATCAATAAGTAAAGTATGGAGCTTACTGTAGTCAGTTATAGCATTCTGCAGACAAAATGAAGAGCAAAAAAAGAAACAAAATGGCATTGATTTTTTAAAAGCATCACATCTTGTTTTTTCATTAACAGTCATTGGACAAAAACAATGTTTTCCTTTTTACAATAACAAAGCATTTGTTTTTTGTCAACAGATTCTTCCGAGCCATAGCTACTAAATGACACTATGGGGGTGTTGCATCAATAACCAACAGAGGCAACAAGATGAAACATCCCTTATCTGACATTATCTGCTTTCCTTAAACCTGCTGAGGAAATTATGTTGATTCAAAAAAGACCAAACAGTATTACAAACACTGCTTAAACTGTCTACAACTGATAGTTCAACTTAACACCAAACAGATTAAATGTCACAGAAAGAAAATAACTATCCTATACTTCCAGAAGAATTGTGTTCTTCTCAACTCAGATAGACCAATGGTGAATTGGTACCGTTTAAAAAACTGTGTCAATGGTCAGTAATAATGGCAGGATATTGGCATGTTTTGATGTATATGAGGCGTAATATAACTGTGTACAGTAGCCTATGTGAAAATGAATTTCCCATGTGGGACATTAAACTAACTAACTTTGACTACGGGTTGGTTACTAATGTAATCAATGTTGTGAAACATTATAGTTAAAAGGTGGCACAGAATCATTTAATACAATAAAGTATGGTCCATTTCCAGCAGAAGTCATTGACTATAAAGAGCGGGCAGTTTCAAAGGGAAGCTCAGAGAAGGGGCAGACAGTGAGACTTTTTGTCTGTGTGATGTTCTGGCTTCAGTTTCTCTTTCTGTTTGGGGCATCTGTCAGAGGCTGTTTTCTAGAAAGTGGTTCTGGGACAAGAACGAACCCTTCTATGTGTGTGTGTGCTGAGATAACCAGGGGCGATGCACTGCTTTCAAACCAGGAAATAAAAACAACATTCCAAAGAGAATAATGCAGCAGGAGAAGGCGTTTGCACTGTATGTGTGCGCGTTTGTGTGGTGTATGTGTGTGTGCGTGCGTATGTGTGTGTGACACAGGCGTGTCCTCCAACATGTTACACATCACATAATTAGTGATGGGCCACAGTGGCATATTTGAAAGCAGCATTACCCAAAAAAGACATGTTTTCTAGTGCAGCCAGCCACCACCCCCACAAAACACAGGAAACTGCATGCTTTTTATTTTATTTAAAAAGTAAAACTGAACCATTTTACGACTGTAAAAAGCTGGCATGTAAGAGAATGGGTGACTCAGGTCAAATGTATTGTTAGAGGAATAGGAAGGAGTTCTTGATCTTTAGACCCACTGGAAAGAAGATTTGAGTCTCTTTGTTGTGGTTTCGAGGCTGTGTAGCTGGCTTTGAGAAATACGGTTTAAATGGAAAAAAATTCCGTGTCTTGATGGAATGCTTCTTTAAACATTCTTGGGATGGGTATAATGGGTACTTTATAACTGTTATGTATGGGTTCTTCACAGTCAGAATCAACTGTTCATTGTGTGGAATAGGCTATGAACAGGTGTGTTGAGTGTTGGGGAGGGGAGGGAACATTTGAAAAAAGCAGGTAAACCAAACAACCAATGGAAGCAACTAATGAATTCTGTGTACACAAGTGTCCTTAGCATTAGAGCCTAGATAGATGACATCCTGTTTTTCAGATCATGCTATTAACGTCTTTTTCAAACTTAAGAAAATTAGTTAATGCTCCTTTATCATCATTTTCCTCTTAATACCCCAACATTTATCCACTGTATTTTTTCCATCACGTCTCTCTTTTCATACAAAATTACCCTTCCCTCTCATCTTAATCACTACTTCCCCACACCTCCCTCTGTAATTATGCACTTCCTTCATTATAACCGCCCACTGCCATTCTCCGGCCTTTGTTACTACATTTTATTTAATCTCATTTTACTATAGCGTCCCTTGGTGCTTCCTGCCTGCTTCGCTCCTCAGTCTTCCCCGCTAAATGGGAGCAGTGACCCCATTACCAGACGGGGGTGCGGAGAGAGAGGGCGGGGCTAGGGAGGAGAGGATTGGGGAAAAGGTAGGTTGCTGTATATATTGTGTGAATGAGATGATTAATGAGGATGTCCCAGGACCAGCGGGGACAACGGTTGGGTCAGCGCTGGTCATGCAAACACTCAGTACTTCGCAAACAGTAGTCGAGCACACACACCTTGAAGCCAGGATTGCTGACATTGTCTTTATCTGGGCCGAGGGGAACAAGGGCCACAATAGCAGAGGCAGAAGAAGGGAGGCCATGCAGGAGATAGGTATAAAATGTGATATCTTGGGAAGAAAGATGCATGCATTCTAGGTGACAGGAAAGGATGTGTGTTGAGGTTTTTATTTTCATGGGGTGACCTTTTTCCACTGAGGGGAACATTGGGTCACACTTTATTTTACATTATCCCTTAACTACATTGTATCTGCCTAAGTACAATGTAATACACTGTGTAACAAACTGTAACATTTAGCTACATTGTACATACATAATGGTTAAGGTTAGTTATTAGTTACATATTATTCCAGTTTGTTAAACAGTGTTTTACTTATTAAAGTAGATACAATGTAGTTAAGGGATAATGTAAAGTGTTACCGAATGTTTTCTTTGTGTTGGATTATGCAGAGTCACATGCGGTAAAAAGACAATTTGGGTCAGTTGAGAGGCAAGCTAGAAGGCCGCATTTGGTCCCCGGGCCATGTTTTGGGCACAACTGCTCTAGAAGATGTAAACAACTCACAAGTATATGAAAAAAATTAAAAGATATCGGTCATATGATTGTGTGTGCAATAAAGAAATATAGCAAGATACATATAAATGTGCTTCTCCTCTGCCCAGTTTGTTTGCAGACAGCAACAAAATCAAGAATTAGTGAAACGTCTGCTGGATTTTATAAGGCCTTTATACTGTCTTCTTTGCCAACTAACACAATTAAAATAATTTTCTGGACCACTGAACCCCTTCTGCAAACAAATTTACCCTTGGGTACTAATAAAGAAACCTTGACTTTGAAATATAAAAGTGATGTTTTACCATATTATACTAGCCAGAAAAAGTTAAACACATTTGGCTTTCTGGAGAAATTACATAATGTTTGTAAATGCAGTGTAACGTTTTAATTACCTGCATGGTTATACATAAATACCTTACTTTCATCATATGCTGTAAAATTACTCTTTATTCTCTACAAGTCCAAAACATAGTCAAATAGCTCTAATGTGAGTAGGAATATAACATATCAATGAGGCCAGTGTGTTTTATAACTACATGAATTTGCAGTGCAAGTATTGGAAACTCAAGCTCTAATGTTCTTCCTATACAAAGGCAAAGAAATATTTACCTATTCCAGGAGTATATTCAATGTATTGAGTAAACTTCCAACCTCTCACTCTTCTCTCATTCGAAGAAGGAAGATAGAAAGATGAACTGTACAGCACCGCTATTATGATGCTGCTCCTTTGCTATATCCGAGGCCACTATCACCATCTGGATATACATACAACTGTGTAAACAAACGTAGTGGAGCACGCAGTATATTTATTTTGGTATAGCTCAATCGTACAAAAACACTCGTCTCAAATGGGTTTACGTAGCACATCTGTGACCAAAACACAAAATAAATTGGAAATCTGTATTGCTTTGTTCGATGCTTTGGTGAATTTCCATAGACAAAGGGGAAGTAGAAGCATTCCAAATTGCAAATGTGCTGTCTTTTGAATCCAACGATGTGGTCTGTTTATCAACCTCAACACCCAATTTGACAGAGAATGGTTACTTGGCTTAAAACGTGAGAGGCTGAGATACATGTTAAAAGCTACAACATTGTTTGATAGATTTGAGATCTTGTTTCTGCTCCCAACCAGCAAAGTTAAAATAGAAAACTCGCGGGGGCTTACCTGTACTAAAGTGTGCCATAACCCACCCATAGCACAGGGGATGCCCAGGTAATGCGCTTAAGCTGTTAAGGTTACGGTATTATCCCTACAGGGAAGTTCAGTCTCTGGATTTGACCCATCTTTCCAAACAGCTGGGGCAACCTGTCAAGAGCAAAGCATGGGGACCTCTTTTTTGGTTGATAAAAGACAACCAAGAGAAATGTATCATCCATCACTTAGACAAAACACACAAGGAAAACATGGAAACACCACACAGAAGTAGGTTGCCTCCCGCAATCTAAAATCAAACTTACTATCTTCTTGCTGTGAAGTTACAATGCCACTGTGCCCTTGATAATTAACTATTTAAAGGCATCCCACGTAACTTATGTCTTTGAGATGGCAATAATTACTATGTTGTTATTGCAAAATTGTCTCCAATAGTGTTTAATCTTACATTTTGTTTCTTGCTCAGTTGTCCAGTATGTGTTTAAGTTGTTGTTAGTTTAAACCAAAGATTTTCAGATTTTAAAGCCACACACAAATGCAGTTGATTTTTTGTCAAAGATTCCTCTAAAAGAAATATAAATCTTATTTGTGAGATACAGCTGAAGTACTCTCAAAGAAAATGCACACACTGAAATGCTGTTTAAAAACTATATGAGTGATATATGGTAGATTATTAAACCTAGATTATTAAATCTATATCGATTATTGCAGTATCATCATATTGATATTATCGGTATCGTGAGACATGTATTGCATATTGTATCTAATCATGAGATACCCTGAGGTTTCCAGCCCTACTGTAAGATGACTTTTGGAGAAAGTACAGACAAGTTTGTTGAAATGCTATTTGAAGATGCTGAAGCCTGAAGGACATTAACATTTGAAGTGAAGGGCCAGGTGTAATCTTGTCTGGTGCCTCATGTGGCCAACACAACACAAAGCTGAGATCTTCTTATATCTTGATAAGGCACATTTTAAACAAAGACATCTCCATCACACCCCCCTGCTCTTACATAATAGATGAAGAGGAATTACGGTGCTGCCAGAGGTGTTTACGAGGGGTGTGGAGCTGTTTGAAAATGTATCCCGGAGTCTGCTGAGTTTGCCCTGATTTTATTTTGGTCTCTTCATTCCCTCACTCAGTAGGACCTTCCTCTTGTACCATGCTCCCCGCCGCTGCAGCCTCTATACAAACAGTCTGCCACTGCCCCAGCCACATGTGGACAGCTGATGACAAAATGAATCCCACTCATTCCCTTGATGATGAGAGACAATGGGGGACCAGTGCACCGCTGATGTGGAGTGCAGCAGACTAAGACACAACGCTAAATCATATAGAGAGGAGAACAAGAAGCACAGATACAAGGGGAAATGTAGGATGGTCGGAGATACGGCGACTTGTACAGAACTTTTTATGTAGGCCATATATTTGCCATGATAATTGTAAGAGGTTTGCAGAAGCCAATTAGATGGAATTATGCCACTATAAAACTTAATTGTGAAATGAGTATGGCTCTCTCACACAAATAGAATGGCAACAAAAACATTACTTGATTCATGGCTCGACAAGTAAACCCAAAGATGTATTTTCAGTTAGGATAACAAGGGCTAATCACTTAACAGATTGTAAAATTTACAATTACGAGTTGGAACCACTTTTGGGACTTATGTAAGTTTGAAGGTAATGTCAAATTTTTATTTTTATATTTATTTAGTTATTTCCATTTTGTTACAATGAGACAGAAAAAAGCAGAAAATAGTGAGCAAATATCTAACAAGGAGTGAAAAGTACATATACTTTGTACATTTAAAAAATCATCTTCACACTTT
>JAVQKG010154091.1:0-13821 GCA_036025885.1 Hypseleotris bucephala | reverse complement strand
AATGCTTCACAAATTTTTAACAAATGAAGCCACAACGACCTGCACATTTGTATGCAGGGATGATTTTACCAATTATGTACCACTGCATGAGAAGGCCAAACTTGTCTGTTAACAACACAACTTAAAATGTTGAACTAACAGTACTCATTGTGCTCACTAATTGCTCTGTTTCAAGCAAATTGCTTTCTCCTTAAATTACAACATATTTAGATTGGCAAAACAAAAACTACAGAAGCCCCAGAAGTACAAATCCAAAACTTTCAATTTCCATTTCAATACTTCTACTACATGTGACCTTATTTTTCCAGGCAAATATAGGACAAGCAAACAAGAAGTGAGAAGTTTACTTAAGGTAATGTACTCTGAAGGGACAATGTGTTTTAATGAGAAAGCCTTTAGATAGGACGAACTGTCAAAATGGCGGTGATAAGGGAGCCTTGATAGAGAGATGCATCGACTGATATGACGATCTATGAAGATGGATGGGTATATATGAGACAGACAATGCTACTGTGATGGCGGGTCCCTTGTTGGTGCTATCAGATGTGGACAAAGATGGATGCCCCACTAAAAACACAAACTATTCAGTCTGTGTACAGTGTAAAGTCAGAAATTAGAACTCTATTCAACAACTTATATAGACCCAGACAGTGACGTGATTTCATATGCCGCTAAATGGTCTTCATCATCCACTTATCTCTGTAGGGGGGGAGGAAGTAAAGAGGAAGTAAGGTGTTTTTCACTGTAAAAAAAATGTGTAAAAATTTAACTTCACATTTCTTCTAGCTTTTGACCATGGTATAGTTTTCTTTCACTATAAGTATGGCTTTGTACTGTTTGAATACCCTTAATAATGTTCAGATACTACCCCATAAAAAAAAAAACTGTGCAAAAAAACCTAATCAAATTTTAATGAGATGCTCCCCTTTCCTTTACTACTCCTTCCCAACTTCATATCATGGTCTCACACAAACCAGGACGTATGTACACAAACATGGTCTGGAGTTGGCCTTTAATTCTTAGAACTAAAAAGTAAAATTGGTAAATAAAACATCCACTCCCTTCCCACTTTTCCAGACAGATACTGGCTTGATAGGATAGAGACTGCTAGTATCAAAGCGCATAATTAGTTCCTTCTAAAACAAAAACCCTTATAATCCAACACACAGAGGACCTTAAAGTCAATTTTTTTCTCCAGATGACTTATTATTATGTCCTACTGACAACATAATTATTTTTACTTAAATACAAGGGAAAAAAATTGTGGAGCTTAAATGAGATTTCCTACTTTGGCAAATTGTCTTCATCATCCACTTATCACAGTAGGAGGGAGGGAAAGGGAAGGCATTTTTGCACTTTTCCCCTACTATAATGCTCCTTGAATGTGGCTACAAAGCTGCTCTGATCCGGTGGAAAAGCCTAGGGAATGTGCCGAGCACCTGTGCAAGAAAAATAGTAGATTATAATACAAAATGTCAAGGGGGCACTTTAATAGTCCCCCTCTGCGGCAAGCCTTTTCTCTTTTGTGAGTCTGTGTATTGTCGGGGCTGGCGTGCTATGACATCCATCACTCCTGATTCAGTCCACATAGGCCGGCTCTGTGCATTAATGCTGTCTATAGTGTACTGTGTGCTCCAGGGCATGGTGCTGCATCTTTTTAACAGCGCAACCCCCCATCAAAGACCCATATAAAACAGGTGTACCAAAAGGATTATGCTAGCTTGACTTTTACGAGCAAGCCACCGTGTTACAGTGTTATTTTATGAACAAAAGCATGTCGGGAGTTGTGTTTTGTTTCATTGATGCATGTTTGAGTAAGCTTGTATGATGAGGCACTGACGTTCTATGGAGCTGAAAATACTTAGGTTTACATTTCTGCATAGGTAGTAAAGTTAGTATAGCTAGTGAAGAAACCCCACCTTGATGTTACTTTCCATTGTAGCAATATGGGGGTTGGAAATTTAAAAGCATTCCTACCATGCATATTGTATATGTAATATGCTTTTTGTTCTATGTTGTGTAAATGGGAAATGATGTATGTGTGCAGCTTTGAAATGAACAAATGAACAATATAGTAAAGGGGGTGTGGCCAGCAGGAGGAGAGAGGACCTTAAATGTACATGCACCTAATTTTCTAAACAGAGAGAAAGTCACACCTCCCAAAAAAGATACTGTTAATGTTGTAATATTGTTTTGGACATGTATAAAATAATAATTAAAAAAAGCTGTAAAGTGGTATAATAAGGTCACATCACCCCACTCAAATTCATAAGAAATATTCGTCTCTTGTACTAGCTTGAATAATATTTGCCAAGTGATCTCAAATTGCAATGACTGTATTAATTTTTCATGCCACTCCTCGCCTTAAAAATCCCTATAAAAGCATAGAAAGTATTACAGTAATTCTATTCATCTAACAGGGTATAATCCAGTTTTAGTCTAAATGAGTTTGGGAGGGCAGAGAGGGGACAGGCAATGACCTCTGTTTTAAGGTCAGGTTTAAAGACCCACACACTTGGAGGAAAGGGAAGTAGTGGTGTAGTGTAGTGTAGTGTAGTGCAGGTGACTTTCCAAGGACTAAAAATAAACAAATAGTAGGTTTAAGGACCAGTAAATGCACAAGTGAGGTAGAGGCTTGTAAGGTAAAGAGGGTTGCACACTAAACAGAAAGTTAAAGGTTTGAGACTAAGATGCAACATGTCACAAAAATATCTGCAAATGCATATCACTTTCTTTTAGGCAGGGCAGTGTAGTATATTTGTTAAGTGCTTTAAATGCTAAGAAATGGCTAATATATTCAAATCTGATGCATTATTATTACATGACACACTCAGCTGTCACAAAATGTTAAAAATCATTATTGGTTATTATCCTAAATCTTGCTATGCTGCACAAAAATATTGTACAGAAAATATAAAATCATTAGCTTGTTTTGAATTTCTAATGCAAGAAAAATAACATTTAATATTTGAAATGACTAGTTTGATAATAAAAGGCTGGCAAACCGTGAAGGTAAGTGTCAGGGGAATGCAGTGACACAGTGTACTAAGTTATTTGAGTGGGATTTTCTGTGTCGTTGTATTCTTTGTCATGTTTATGAATAGAACATTGAACCTTGGTGACGTGTGAGAAACGCAAATTATTCCTTGCAGTTGTAAGTGAAAAACATAATAAGAAATGGTGTGACCATAACCTTGGCACTGTAAGCTGAAGATAGCCAGAATACAGACAAAAGCCACAATGTCCTTGTTCAGAGTTCGTATAGGTCTGAATTTTTCCTGGTTTAGACCCTATAAAGTCCTGGTTTAGACTTGGCTTATATAGTCCAGTTTTAGTTGTGATTTAACCCTTGTTAAGACCTGTTTTGGTCTTGATTTAGTCCTGGTCTCTGGCCTGTTTTAATTCTGATGTACATTTTATTTGGTCCTGGTTTATTTCTGGTTTAGTCTGTCTGTTTAAACACAATGTAAAGATGGCTTAAATCTGGTTTAGTTTTATTCATGGTTTATTTGAGGTTTAGTTCAAGTTTAGACCTGGTTTGGACCTAATTTTGGTCTTTGTTTGTTCCTGATTTGTTTGACCTTGGTTTAACCTTGGTTTAACCTTGGTTTTCTTTAGCTGGTTTAGTTTTAGTTCTGGTTTATTTGAGATTTAGTCTTTGTTTAGCCCTGATTTTGTCCTGCTTTAAAACCTTGTTATGTCCTTAGATGACAATCATAAAATATGTCATATGAAATTGAAGTTGTGTCCATAATGCCGTCACTATATAGACTAGAGATGGACGAAATGTCACCAGACGTTTCTTACTGCGACGCCTGAATACTGCTGCATTCAAATAGCTGACATTAAAGATCAACTGTATAGGCACTTTCTTTTTAAACCAGGAGTGAATGTAAATTTGACACATGTGGCCGTCATTTCGAGGGGCTGGATTGGCAGTTCAGTATGAAGAAGATCTCAATAGTCTGGGGAACTGTCGACAATCTGTGGACCGCTATGGCCGTGACAGTTGGCAGCAGACAGCAGGAAGCTATCAGGGCTAAAGCTGGAAAATTAGGGGATTTCTATAGGCCATGGTGGATTGGAAGACATTTATAGTAAGGGCAAGGCAATATGAACAAAATGTATATATATATTTAAATATCTTTTGAGATTATGATAATATAGAAACCATTGTAATGTTCTCTTACCTAACAAAACATCTAAAGAAAAAAGAAAGAATAATCAAAATCAAATCAAATCTGGAGTGCACCAAACCATGAACTTTAGAATTTTATATTCACAAGCTGGCCAATACACAATCTTTTTGAGTCTTCATGTCCTATAGTAAATGAATGCGAGGGAATTGTTGTCATACGCATGCCTTTGTGTTAGCCCTTTGACTAATTTGCTGGCACTTGGAACCACAAACAGCAAAGGAAATGAATGAACAGAATATGAACTGTGAAAAAAAGTGGCAGCTGCAGTTTTTGAGTTGTGTCATTTTCTTTAATTCCTGAATCCAAAATCTAATCAATTTGTTCTTTGTGTCATTCTTGACCTTCTGAAATTCCATCCAAATCCATTGAGTAGTTTTTGAGTAAAGTTGCTTACAGACGGACAGACCCTACCAAAAACATTACCTTGATTTTGCTATCAAATTGTTTCTCACCTTTTACCTATCACATTTAGTTGTATAGAAATCCCTGTGTATTGAGCAGTCATAGTTTATTCTCAATTTAAAACCAGCGGTATGCCTGTGCAGCAGTGGTCCTGACCTCTCCCTCCAAAGGTTGAAGTAAAGGCTATATTTAAGCCTCTCTCCGGCTTGTGTCATTTTCTTCTGTCCGCTCTGAGTTGGTCTCTTCACCTATTCCCCAAAGGCTTAGACAGCAGAGACCAGAAAACAAGATAGGAACACCACGCCACGGTCTGCAGTTTCCACCCAAAAATATATAGTGAAGGAAATAAAGAAGCTGTACACTATAACAATTCAGCCAAATAAAATCAAGTCTCGTAGTGTTTTCACATTTCACAGCTTTTGACAACCTGACAACAAGTTTTGATATTTTAGGCTCTACTGGGAAAATGTATTGTGTTAGGTCTTGACATGGTTTAGTACTGGTTTAGATCTGTTGAAATCCTCATTCAGACCTAGTTTAGTCTAGTTTAGTTTTGGTTTTGATTTGGGGACTAGTGGGATTGGACTTTAACTTTGGGATTGGGTTAGTCCCAGTTTAGACTTGATTTATTTGAGATTTAGCACTGGTTTGGGTAAGTCCTGTTTATAACTGGTTTAGTCTTGATTTAGCCCTAATTTTGTCCTGGATTAGTTCAGTTTTATTCACTCTAATAGCAATAGAGTTTCTTTGAACTTCATTTTAACCTAATAAAAAGTCTATTGTTTGGGGAGGCCATTGTTTTCAGTGTTTGACAACTTGACACAAGCTTCAGGATGTATTTCAGGTACAATGCTTACAAGTGGAAGTCATTTTGTTTTTCATGGTCACTTTGTTTCACTAATGTGAAAAATGAAAAAGTGACAGACAGACAAGCACTCAAACATTGGCATTTCTTCAATGTGTACAACTACGGTTTTCAAAGTTTAAAACATTTAAGACTTTAATATGGTGTGTGTTGTCTCACAATTTGATAAATGAGACTATTAATTTTCTTGAGATTAGCATACCACTGACGAAATTTCATTTAATTACGACTTAGTTCCTCTTTAGTCTTTATTAGGACCTTTTGTAGACCCAATCCAGACCGGGTTAAGACTTGTTTCAGTCAAGTGTTTCTGGTCAAGACCTAGTCCAGACCTGGTTAGTTTCTGGTTCGGTTCTGGTTAGTTTCTGGTTCGGTTCTGGTTCGGTTCTGGTTCAGACGTGGTCCAAACATGGTTCAGACTTGGTTCCGACTTGGTTTAATCCTGGTTCACTCCTAGTTCAGTCTTGGTGGTGACATAGCCGTTGATGAAAAGATGAGAGAGACAGAAAGATGTGAGCAGCCTGATTCCAAACACTGATGAAACAGTACTTCAAAAATAAAAACAAATTGTGGTCACACGGTTTAATTTTGACTTTTCTTAAACTCAATAAACCTCAAAAAATTATGCAAAATAGCTCTTCTATTTCAGCCCCTTCATCAAAAAGCCCATAGCGTGAGAACTTTTACCTCTCCTATCTCACCTTTCCCTGCACCACTCTCACACTAACCTTGTCACTGCGTACCATAATGATTTATTAATCCTCCCTCAAAACATGGCACAGCTCCACCTCAGTGTGTTGATTCTGTTGCTTCATTTATATTGTATGGTAATGGGCGAGCTGGCACCACGTTTACATGTGCTATAGCTCCGTAGCGTGACTAAATGGTTTCAGACAAGGAGACCGAAAGAGCAGAATGTGAGATGGCAAAGAGATTTAGAGATGAAATAGGGACGGTTTAGAACTGAATTAGAGATTTAGACAGGCTCGAAACCTTGTTTAGTACTGCTTTAGTCTGGTAGGCCTGGTTTAATTCTGGTTTAGTCACAGTCTTGATTAGGACTTTGCAGTGACCTAGTTAAGTCCTGGTCCAGAACTAGATTAAACTTGGTTTAGTCCTGGTTCAGTCCTGCTTAAGTCCTAGTTCAGATGTGGTTTTAGTCCTGGTTCAGGCCCGGTTCAGATCTGGTCCTTGGTTCAAACCTAGTTCAAGCATAGTTCAGACCTGGTTCAAGTCCTTGGTTCAAACCTGGTCCAAACTTGGTCCAAACTTTGTTGAGTCCTAGTTCAGACCAGGCGGTGGATGTGACACAGCCGCAGATGAAGGGCTGAGATTGAACTATATGGTAATGCGCTCAGGTAGGGGACGGGTGCATCTCTTCAAAAAGGGAAAAATGACAAGAATAAAAATATACCGAAAGAAAAATACACATTTTTTGACTTCAAAAGAGGGAGGCGGGTGCGGAAAATCGAATGCATGAGACGTCGAGATGAATGTGAATCAAGTCCAGGGGAGAGAAATACAGAGAATGAAAACAAGCCAAAAGTCCTTCAAGTGGAAAGGTCACCAACTGCTCCACGGCCACTGGTTCTGGACACTTTTAAAAGGGACTTTGTGGCTAATAGGTGGATCAGACAAGTTACTTAACCAGCTTTTTGGGCAGTGGATCTCAAGGGAGGAAGAGACTTGAAGCGACCATATCATGACATCTTTTCCAAGCCTAAATTAGCTTTGGGCACATCTATACAGGAATTTCAACTTTTATAAATTGCTCTTTAAGGCCCTATTTTCCCCTGCTGGCCATACCCATCTCACTACCACAGCCAATGCAGACAATGGAAAGCAAGTTAGGGTTTCTTCCAAGCATTTTCAGCTAATGAGAATGTCATTGACTCAGCATGAATGGTCACTCAAACATGAATGAAACAAAATACTAAATTTTTTGATTGGCTAAAACATGGTTAAAAGCTAATAAAAGTAAGGTTAGCATAATAAGGTCAGTTTAAATTGACAAAACAGTAAATAATAATAATAATAATAATAATAATAATAATAATAACCAAGGGAACTACATGTGTAATGAATGCATTAATAGTTTTATTTAGTATACTTGCATTTATAAACTTGATAATATGCCAAAATAAAACCCCAACTCTGATCAGCAAGCCACAAATAAGCACTGATAAACTCAACCGGCCGCCCCTGGGAGCTTGAATTAATCGACAGAAATTCAGATGAAATAAATTAGATCACAACACAACACTATTCATTTCTGCACCTCGCTCCGAAGCAGATGATTTGTTTGATTGGAAAGCCACCGGTGCAAGTCCAATTCGATCACGTCCAAAGAGACCTAAAGCACAGTATTAAAGGGGCCCACTGCACAGCCAAAGCACTATTTTATTCACAGCATCCGTGACAAGAAGGCAGCAGGGCTTTCTAGAAATTTATAGTTTCAACAATCGTGGATGTAGCATGTGGAAAATATGGCATTGATCAGTTCTCCCTGGTCAGCAAAGCGAAGATGGCTGACACTAGCTGGCCACTTTATTAGGTAGACCTTGCTCCATTGTGGTCTTTAGCTGCTGTTGACTAAATATAAGGGCTCTTTGATAAGAGCCGAAATGTCTTCAACTCTAAACCCAAGTCCAGATGACTGATTTAAACCTTCTTCAACTTTGTGTTGACTAAACTGGTTTACCTTTTGTCAAAACCACACAGAAAAGTGGAACTATATCTTGTCTCACAATGAATGCTTTCTTTTAGCTTGATTATGTATAACCATAAGATAAAATGACCAAAGTAAATATGTTTCCTTCTTCATTCTTATAATTGATTTTAATTTCAGCAGGTTTGTCTTGAAGGTATATGAACTACTAAAACCATTGCCAAACAGTTGAAAAGGTCTACTAAATGAAATGGCAAGTGAATCTATATCGCACTTATTCCTCTACCAGCTCGTATGCCTCCCTCAAGAATTAATTTTCTTCAGAAGTGTCCAGACTGCAGAGAGCCCTAAGGCGTGGTTTTACCTCCCTAACTCATCAGAGGTCAAAGTGGTCATTATCTTTGCACAGTTTAAGCACAATTTAGTTTTTACTTTAATCAATGGCCATTTTTTATTCTTATTCAGTTCTGCAATGTTAATTTATTCAAAGTGGCTTTCATCAATATTTCATTATTTGAAAAGCAATTTGTGAGAATGTTAAGGCCTATAAAAGCTAATAGGGAAGCAGAGAAAACACATTAGAGGAAAGATAGCAGGGCTGCAAGAGAGTATTCCAAAAATGATGTGATAATTATGCTGGATAGACTGATATGACGGGCAATGTTTAGATATGATTTTTGACCAACCCTAAACCAAGTCTAAATTTGCACAAGACTTAACTAAGAACTGAATCAAGACTGAATCAGATTTCTTGCCAATAGTTTATTTTACAAGGGCTTGTTCGAATCCCCACCCGAGCACATATTGTTGTTGGGGCAAGAAACTAAACCTTATTGTACCTGGTGATTGATGTTTGTTGGTGGTCAGCACAAACTGGCAGCCACGCCTCTGTGAGTGTACCCCTGGGCAGCTGTGGCTATACAAGTAGTTTACCACCACCAGTTTGACTATGGAGTGAATAATGCAATTGTAAAGCATATTTGTATATCTAGAAATGTGTTATATAAGTAGTATGGATTATTATTATTATGTATATTGAATTTGGTAATATTGCACTAACTTTAATTCTGCAATGCTTTGTGCAACCCAAAAGACAGAGGTTAAATTTAGAAAAACTATGGGTTGAAAAGGAAGAGTCTAAAGAAACTGACAGTCTTTGGAGCTTAGGGATGTGAACTCTTGAGCTTGAGAGGGTCTGGTGTAGACGTGATGAGCAGTGGCATGCATACTGTAGTACCAACATACTCAACACTGTGCATTGGGTTTATACATAGATCTCTATCATGATCTTTACATTGCTTTATGTGAACGCTGTCAAAAGGAATCACTGGTTCATTATAACACACTGACATCAACTCCAGTCTGCTGCATACGACATGTCAGAACGCAAAATATTTATGGACATGTCTGAAACACAACATACAGAAGAGGCCCAGTTTACTTGGTCTACTTCTGGTTTAGATTTAGTTTAGACCTGGATTTGACATGATTTAGACCTGGTTTAGTCTTTGTTTTATTGTTTTTTCCCTCTTAGTTTAGACCTGGGTGATTTTAGGCTCACACCAGTGTTTCCCCTAGCTTTTTAGTCTACGGGGGAGGTTCAAAATTTTGACAACAATCGATCGGATTGTAACATAGAAAATTTAATATTCAGACTTCAGTGTTCAGACTTTTGATGAATTGATGTAGATTTATAGCATTAAAACATGGCGTATAATGTATAATTGTATAATATAAATGTGTAATTAACGTGCCTAGCCCTAATTATCTTGCCACTATATAGAAAATAAAAAATAAGTAACATAAAATTCAGGGGGGTGGATGGTGCATACATAATAATAGGGAAAACATTGTTCACAAATGTAGTATGTGTGCAAAGCAAGTTTCATACGGTCTTGTGTTTATGTAAATCCACATGAATGTACATTGGAATTGAACTCTAAAGATACTAAAGACACCCGAATATAGAGTATGTAAACCTTTATATATCTGACCTTTCCATCTCAGTCAAAGGCAATCAGTAGTTTACCATCACATTCATATGAACATTTGGCCTATAGCAAACCACATGTCAGAAATGCTCAATATTTATGACCTAACACCAAACACTTTTGCTACTATTGAAAATACATTGATTCAAATTTGTTCCACAGACGTCTCATCCCACTCACTCAGGGTAACGTATGGGTCAATGCATAGATCTGGTTCTGGCTGATCTGTGTTATGTTTACATGCATTTCATTCAAGATATTCATGCATCAAATGTTATATACGGAATATTGAAGTACATATGCTAAATAAAAAGATACATAATATGTATTGACTTGTTGGTTGTACCTTAAATGGCCATATTAACACAAGGAGAAGAATTAGCACAAAATTAGCCAAGCAACTGCACAGTTTATCAAGCAGCAGCAAGTGAATTTTAAGCAGTGAATCTACTATAGCTCTAAACTCCATTAAGATGTAAACAGCACTTTGCAGCACAATTAAATTTTTATCCCCTTCATTTACTAAAATATTAACTCAAGCTTGTCAAACTTACACATGACATGAAGTTAAATGATGTATACACCCATTTGAATTTACTTCTACATTTAAGATGAAGCTACCACAAGCTAGCTTTTGGCTTGTAGCAGTCTTAAGCCAGAATAAATATAGAGGGTTGCAAAAAAAAGGGCATCTGGCACAAAATTATGCCAAGTCAGTATGCAATTTAAAAATCATGTTACATGGGGTGTCAAAACAGTCTGAGTCCGTTGCTTGCACCAGTCCCATGTCTAGATAAGCCAAAACTTTGAATCAAAAATAAGTAAGAGTATAAAATAAGAGCATGATATGCTAAGGTGAATCCACACAGCCAAACATATTTTCGTAGTAATTATAAATCCAGCAACAAGCCAATGTACTGCTCCTTGCTTGTACCAGTCCCAAGCCTACATAAATCAATTTTGGTCAATAAGGACTTTAACCTTTCACAACCAAATATGCAAATCACCATTCAAAAATAAGTGGATACATTGCTGTTGTAATGAAAAAGCCAAAATGGAACAAGATCTTTGCAGCACTTAGAAGCAACTCTCTGCAATACCCAAGGTGCGGTGCAGATAGTAAGAAGCTCATTTAGCAGGTGATATATGGACTGGACCCTACCTCAATTCTCCCAGTGTCGGGTTGGAAGCCTCGGGCAGGGTCCTCTGTGGTCACTCGGCACTGGATGGCACAGCCGTTCACTCGGATCTTGTCCTGTTTGAGGCCCAGCTCCGGGAGACTGCGTCCCTCGCAAACATGGATCTGAGCGTGGACCAGGTCAACACTGAAATGAGAAGAAATACAGGTGAGGAAATTAACTTCGGATATGGAGGATTTAGAGATTGAGGTAGTTGTAATAAAGGTTCACATTCATGGCAAGATATTTGAAATTAAACTTATTCAGTACTGCACAACTGTTTTAGGCAGGTGTGAAGAAATGGTGTAATATGCAATTTTTTTGTTTATAATCCGAAGAACCAAAGACACCAAGGAATTCAGTGTTGTGACCACACAGTCTTTTTTTATCCGTTGTTGTAGGCTGCTCACATCTTTCTGTCTATTCATGATAATTGCAGGCTTTGTGATGTTGAGATTAGGTTTGTAATGCTAAACCAGGTGCGGATATTTAATAACTAGAAGCCAAGGCAACAGATTTATGTCACAATACTGTAAAAATCCTGGATCATAAATGAAAGGTGTCTTGCTCACTTTGCATTTTGTGATACAACACATTAAACTTTATCATTATTGTTATTTCACTGACTTGATCTTGGCCTCAAAGTATGGGGGCTAGTGTTGCATGTACCATTTCTAGGCCGGACATTTATTACAGTTAATTACTATTAAGTTTGGACATTAAAACTGCATGAGTATCAGAAAATTCTTGTCCAGCGTGTAGTTAAAGCACTAACTTCTGCTCGACCGTGACTACTTGCAACACACAAATCACATTTTAATAAAAAATCTAAATGAAAATCTGGACACTTCTTGACACATCCAGCGATTACACTTTTACACCAGTTGTTAATGAATACCACTCCGTCATAGGCCCATGCATTATTCCCCTCATGCTAATGCCAGCACATTATGTAAATGTTATACAATAATTATAATCTCTATTACCAGGATTTTTTTAAATGGACACAAGTGAAGAGTAGTTCATTTTGTGGTTTCTCCCTGATATACGCTCTCACCCTTAACATCAGCGCACCTCATTTGTATGCATTTATTTAAAAAGTCCTGCTCAAATGAGACTTGCAGGGGCGTGCTTTTTGACCTTGACAGAGTGAAGAGAGTTAAACTTTGGAAAATCTAGCGTGCTTGTGTTCATTTTAAAAGAGTGGGTAGATGATAAAAGAGTTATGTTTTACTTAAAAAGACCTAATCATGCCTTTTTCTAAGGGCTTGGGTTTATTTTGAATTTCACATTTTGTTACTTCAAAATTGCAGTTACTTAGATTGTGCGGAAAAATTGTAGGTGCATTTCCCTTTAAGGCCCTCTTTCTCCCTGATGACCACAGCCACCTTACTACTAGATGCAATGCAAAAAATAAAAGTGTGGTTTTGTACCTATCTGTGTAAAAAGGTGAAACAAATTTATTTCAGCTCTTGAGAAGGCCAGTGTCTCAGCATACAAGATTACTCAAAAATAGGTAAATGCAACAAAATACAGTATGTATTTGACAAGGAAATTATTTTATAATTTGGGTCCCTCAGTTGACTACATAACGAAATTTCTATACCAAAAGTCTTGTCTGGGTCCATTTTAAAATAGAGCAGATGAATGAGTAACAAGATACATTTTACTTTAGCAGTCCCGGAGTGCCGCCCAATGCCAAAAACCTCACCAGGCAAGTATGTAGCCAGCTCATTGTGAAGGGTGAACAAGAGACAGAAGGCACATTAGCAAACAAGCAAGGGCTCTGGACACCGCCTTGGCTTCCTCCTTTTTAATGTCTCAATTAGACGCTATCCACATGCTAGCCAAAACAGACGGAAAATTATGCATGGTGAGGGAAAAAAACAAGACACTTTTGATAACTTGGCCCGGCTCAAATGCATTGCGCTTCTTATAGCTTCATGAATATGGTGATAAGATATACAAATATGCAAAATTAGATGGTGCCACTTGTGTCCCGAAATAATAAAAGGGTAGAATGAAAGTTGTCTTGCATGGGCCGCTGAGATTGCACACATTTTGCCAAGACTTTATTGTTTCATTAGTAAGCTGGTTCAGCGCGGAGGAAATGTCAACTTAAAACTTCATATTAAAGTACAATTCACGTGTGCGTGCAAAATGGCCAAGAGTCAAATGTTGAGAAAGTGGATGCAAAATGTAAGCTATTTGTAATTTAAAGGAACCCTATTATGCCAACATTCTTGAACCTTCTACCATAGTATAATGTACTTCATTGTCAAAAACTTACAAGCACGTTTAAGGAAATTCTGTATGCTGAGGCACTGATGTTCTCAGGAGCTGAAATCACTTGGTTTTTCTATGTAGGTGAAGAAACATCTTGTGACTACTTTGCATTGTTTGTATTGGCTGCTGTGGTGAAGAGGGTGTGGCCAAGAGGGGAAAAGGAGCCTTGAAGGATATGCACCTAATCTGACCTAAATATTACATTTTAAAGTTATAAAAATGCTCATCTAGA
>JAVQKG010154086.1:0-11800 GCA_036025885.1 Hypseleotris bucephala | reverse complement strand
TTGGATGAGAGCCGAAACGTCTTCAACTCAAAACCCAAGTCCAGATGACTGATTTAAACCTTCTTCAACTTTGATTGACTACCTGGATAAAAGAATGAACCTTCACAGAAAAGTTAATATCATTCTTTAAATAATACTTTTCTGCTCATTCATGTCAGGCAACTATGGCCTCAGGTGGGGTGGAATCTTGATAACAGGGCTGACACATTCATTGACTTGATGCAGTTTCACAGTTGGCTAGTTACGTTTACTTGAGGAAACATTTGACCGATTTTGACTTCTAAGAGTAACTTTACTGCACAACACTTTAAGTTTGATATAATCTTCTAATCTTATTTTGAAATAGCAATACTTCCTACCTAATTTTACTGTATATGATTTTTCTATTCCAGTACTGTTACTGTCATTTCTTATACTGTAAAAAGATGTATTTTTTCTTCTTTGGGGGGTTTGGGGTTTGCTTATTTACTACATAAGTAATGGTGTGTGTGAGATTGTCTCCATAATAGACACATTATGTGCCCAGACAAAAGAAGACATGACAGGCCATTGTTTCTGAGGCTGTGGTGAGACACTTTATTCTACAGCGAAGGATAAACAATGAGTGCTTTTATCATTCTCAATTCTTCAACTGAGCAATACTTTAACAACAATAAAAACTATGGCCTCAGTCTACCTCCACCATTTAGAGATTATGTATTTCACACAGTTAAACTTGTGTGTAAAATGTATTGAATAAACAGTTAATATATTTCAATTTTACACCTCGTCCATTGTTCCTGACATAGTGCAATAGGGTCATTGAGAGATGGATCAAATACAGAGAACACATTAAATACATTCTGTAAATGAAAAAAAAATGTAAATAAGCTGTGAAAGTTGTGTCTTTTCTTTTATGGAGAAGAAATTGAACACATAAGTCTGACAGGAAAGAAAGGCCTGTCTCCTAAAACAATACAGAGCTAAGCTTTGCTGACCGCTGGCAGTTATCCAATTGCTCAGCCAGACAGATAATCACCTGGACATCTGAGAATGAAGCCTGACGTTTATATGACAGCAGATGGCTAAACTGTACTTAAACAATTACTCATCCAGGTGTAGTAGAACAAACTACAAACACAACCAATTTTATTAGCTACTAATCCACTCTTCATTGAACCAGTCAGCCTGGTTCAATGATGGTTCATAATGAGCCCCGGCTCATTATGCAGTTCTGTCACAGCCATTAGGGCTTGAAAATAAACTTTGGCAGGAACCCACTGAAGTCTACAGTCCAGACTGAATGACAGCACTCTCCTGGCAACAACATAATGTTACGAGAAAGACTTAAATAAACCAATACAAAGTCAAGGTTTTAACATGCCTGTGGTGAGTGTCTAAAACCTTCTTAAATAAAAAAAAAAAACTGCTAGAAGTTGCACAATGTAACTGTTCACTCTATACTCGTACGACTACTGTACAACTGTTGCACACACACAAAGGACAGTTTCATCTTAAACATCAACTTCTAGGCACTACTACTGCTTAATTACATTTCTTGCCACTCTAAGAAAGCACGCAACACAAAACAGACCCAGTTTTCTGTCACAATGATAACAATATTAATTTTATTTCTTCACTGACCTAGTTCTTTGACGGTCAGATTGCCAATATCCAGTTTCCTCTGTGCGATCTTCTGCCAGGATCTGTCAGGGTCAAGGATCCACTGTGCGGCCTCACAGAAGTACACTCCTGCGTCGTTTAACTGCAGCGCTCTCATCTTCATCACATACATGTCCTGCCCGCCCTCCACACTCCTCTTCTCTAAGGTTATCCCACCATCCTCGTACCTAGGGGTGGTAATGGTAAAAATATATTATCACAGTTTTATTAAGATCAAGATTACTATTTAAATTTTTTCATTTTAGTTTACATTGTAGTTTTTGTCTTACACAAAAGACTACTTGCTTCTTTAAACCTTTTTTAACTATAGACACTTTGTCAATTCAATAGACAATTGTCATATGGAATGTTTGGAAAAGTATTGCCAGTTTCCCATATGGCCCACCCCTACTCGTACCGCTTCTTATACTGTGGTCCCGGGACAACTCCTAGCATCTTGTCAATGGAGATAATCTCAGTCTCGTCGCCGCTGTCCCCGCCCCTCTTCCCAAACACCACGGACAGATGGGTGAGCTGCTCTGATTGGATGCTGCCGGAGCAGGTCAGCGTCAGATCGGCTCCCTGTGGTAAGGGCTGTCCCGTTAGAGAGCGAGAGTAGCTGATCTGCAGTGTGTCTGGAATGACTGTGAGGAAACAATGGGACACATGATTAGATTATGTCAGGCTAATGCAAGAGACAAATGGAGAGAAATATGCTGAATGTACAGTACATTAAGGCTGGGATGGAAGAAAAGAAAATCGATATTAGATAAACAAGTTGAATATTGTGTAATATTGATATTTTGGTCAATTCTGATGCAAGTCAGTTAAGAAGGAGCTGTTATTTTTTGTACTTAAATTTGCATCCAAAATTTTCACAAAATTTGAGGTGAGGTTAAAGACATTGTAAATGCAAGATGTATGTTTTTATAATAATAACAACAAAGGCTTTAGTCTTACACAGGTTTTTTTAGACACTAAGAGATGCTTATGGCTTACGGCCTCCTGACCACCACAGTCATACAGTCACACTAACACATGGGTGAAGTGTCTTGCCCAGGGACACAACAACAGTATGTGCTCAGAATTCGAACCAGCGACCTTCTGGTTACAGAATGAACGCTTACCCACCGCCCAACTGTCACCCCTTGACTAGGTGATTTCTAGGTAACTCTTTCAGGATGGGCTTAATTCATTAAAATGTCACATAGATTCACAGCTGCTGATAAAATTGCTCACATTCCTGACATAGTAAGCTCTAGTTCAAATTCAAGATAAAAGTCATAAACTAACATACTCGTGCGTGAGAAAGTGTGAGGCGTCAAAGACTATGGGGTGAGGGGGGTGTAAGAGCAGTACGTGATTCAACTTTCACAAAAACAGGTAGCGTAGCTTTAATCTGACATAGATTAGATTTAGATTTGACATTTGCCTTGAATGAAAATGTGGCTTTTTTAAATTCTTGTTCAGTCTTACGTTTTGATTTTGAAGCACTTTTAACTAGTAAATAAAGGAGGAATTTCTGCTTGAACTTGAATTCCAAAAATATTCGGAAAAAATGTTAATGAAATGAATGAAACGTAGAATGTTTTTCTCATATCATGAAATCCTAATATTAATAACGATGAAATCATTACTCTATACATAGTAAATTAAAGATATTATAGAGGATCCTTGCAACAATTCAGAAACTAGTGTCTAAGCTGCTTTGAACATAATATAGACTTCTGAGTCACTTATACATTAGTACTACCATTAGTACCTAATAGGATTCAATTAGCATTGTTAGCATTAGTGTTAATTGTGATAAGCATTAGCATTTCTAAATATAACAAGAATCCATCCAAAATGGCTACAGGATAATTTTTCATTTTGTTGCATACCTTTGACAGAGACAGAGGCGCTGTAGTTGCCCTGGTAGGTGGAGTCAGTGCTGGGTGTGTAGCACTCGTACTTCCCCTGGTCTTCTGTGCGCAGCCTGTGGATCACCAGTCGGACCTTATCCCCGGTGTCCCTCTCCACCCTCACCTCCCCGTTCCGGACCCGGGATTGGAACGGGGCATATGGAAAACCGGGATCTCTGGTGGATATTACCCCCATCTGCCTCCCACCAGCATCATCTCGGTACAAGAACCACTCAAAGTCCTGCGTCCGGGGGCCTTCGTATCCAAACACAGCGCAGGGCAGGGAGACGGGGAAACCAGCCACACGGAATAGAGGACCAACAGGAACACTCACATCACGACAGGAGGCAAACTGGAGAACTGTGCAAGAAAGACAAGAGAGAGAACTGTGAAAATGAAGATTAGACATATATTGGAGATGCAGAACTATCATCACCTCAGTAGCAGTACAGGGGTGTCCAGTCTTTCTTGACTGAGGGCCACTTTTCAAAAATGATTACCACTAGCTGAGATTAAGTTCCCTGTGATAAAGTCATCCTCAGCAGAAGAACAATCTCTCTCTCTTGTTGCTCAAATAGTACATAACGTAGGCTACATAAACCGAAGAGTATAGAAACAGCAGTGTGGGTGACAGAGTTGACTCATAGCATGTTTAATCAATAACTTAACTGATGACTCACAGAAAGTCAATGCAGTAAATAACAGTGGCACAGTTTGGGTCTGACACTGGGACACATCTCTATAACAACACAGACAAAGTAGTTACTCTGATGACAACAAACTTATTGACTAATTAGATTTCATAGGAAAAGGTAGTGTAATCTATGTACAATTCAAAAACATGGTGTTATGTGGATTTCTGAAAAAACAGAAGTCTCCCGCACACCGTCTCACTCTTCATATCCTTTTATTGTGAAACAATAAAATTATTTCTTTAGTAAAGCACAATACACCTATTGTGTTTTACTATTACTATTAATTTACTCCACACAGTCACATACATGTGGTGGTAAGCTTCCAAACCACAGCAGCCTTGGGGCAGACTGATGATGACAAATCAGGCAATGGGTCTTGCTCAAGCACTCAATGGCATGGTTAAAATTCTTCCATTATCTAAAGACATGCGTTCAGATGAATGAATGTTATCACTGTGCATCGGTGTTAGCTCTGTGACTACCTTTTTCCTATTCTCCAGTATGTGCTCCACCTAAATGATAGTCCATAGTGACTGGAACAGGCTCATAAATCTTTAGAGTTAGTCTTTAGTATAATTTTATTAGTAACATTTATAGCACAGTGTGAAGGTCAGTGGATGTTTTGTATTGGAGAGCGAAGCTAAATTTGATACTCTGCTTTCCGAGGCAAAACAAATAGCAATAGGCCAAAGAATTTATGGAAGAAGAAAGAAAAAAATGTATTTTCTTTCTCTTGTAGCAATGACAATATGAGCAAAAATATTCTGTCAATGCCTTCAGGGGAACCACAGTGAGGGCCACTCATGTCTTCTTGTGTGACAGAAGACATCAATTCTCCGTGAAAACGCCCCAGACAAAAACCTGAGCAATTTTCAAAGTGAAACCCTCTTTTAGACCTACAGGCGCCGAAACACAGGGCTATTCTTCTGCTTTTTGAGACCGAAGGAGACTATGGACCAAAATGATTCAGCTGCTCTTTCTGAGTGCGTCAAAGCAGCAGACCACATGTAAGATTGATGATGAGGCGTCGCTGGGGATTTTAGGCCATCAACCACAGTCTTTAGCAGAGATGAAGAAGTGGAAATAAATGGATATGAATTGTTTAATGGCATTAAAAACCCTGCATGGATATAATGTGAGAGGCTGCAAGACGCCAGACACCCCACTGTAAGATAGTCCTTAATCTAGGATCACGGGTTTAAATTTTTTTTAAAGAGCACAATAATTTATTTATTCATCTTTAGCTAATATTTGCTAATATGTTTTCTCATAACAAAAAGAAGAGATCCCGTAATTAAATAATTACTCATTTGAAAATGTAATAGTAATAATAGCATATATAATAATTAGAAAAAAGACATTTTAGTGAGTACTTCTGTGTGGGGCAGAAAAGTCCAAAACAACTGAAACCAAAGTCCTAATGTTGGCTTAATAAAAATCGCACCGCGCTAATTAGGCAAAAGACAATAGGTTATTCCCCCATCCCAACTACACCTAATACCCATTGTCAACAAAGGCACCTACTAAGACACGTTGAACCTCGCCTTAAATGATTAATACTTGAACAACCCGTAATACTTGCTGGGTGTGTTTTTTGTCCCATTGCAATTACAGTACTGCATGGGTCAGAGCTAAAACAACAACTGGAGTACTGCCTCGGCCTGATCTGCCCGTATAATGACGAGGGAGGCTTAAGAGGATCAAGCCCTAATTAACACTGGGCCGGGACTGATCAGGATGGGGGACAATGAACTATGGATTAGACTGTGTCTGCTATCAAAGACACTATTTATAAAGGAAATAAAACAATGGTTCAAAAACTTCCCACACCAAGTACCACCTCAGAAAATATGCAGATTTCCCATAAAGAGTATTTCAATAAACAGAAATGATGGTAAATAATAAATAGGGCCCAAACTCCATCAAAACAAAACTAAACTATATCTCAGTTATACTGTATCTCTGAACCAGTTCTCATCTCTAGACCAGGTGTCAACTAGGTCTGAACCAGGACCAAACCAAGTCTATAATACTAGGACTACTAAAACCAAGAAAACAGTGAGTTTAGGTTCCCAACCAGAAAGGGCCCATGTATAACAGTTTGAGGACAGAAAACCAAAGTTCAAATAGGGATTGAGTGTCACTTCAGTACATGTCCTCTCTTGTTTGAGAACACTTGTTAGGCAATGTTTGTAAAATGTTCACAGATACAGTCAAGTAGCCAGAAAATGTAAGAAAAAGGCTTTAATACTGTAGGTCCTATTAGCAGTGGTTCTCAAATGATGGCATAGGTAATGCTGATTGTACTTGTGGTTGGAATGTACTTCACACTGGAAGGAGGTCTCGATTTGTATTCATTGTTTTATCTGTTTACTAATGGATTATGTGGTTTGGTCCAAGTACAATTGGGGGTTTAGACCTACTTTAGTCTTGGCATAGTTCCTATTTTTGACAAGCGTAGTGTAAACTTCCACCCACTCTATTTCAAACATCTACTGAAGTTTATATAATACGTACTGTATATTAGCATACAATGTTGGTTCTCTTTAGGGCCCTAGATATGAAAAATACTTCATGCATCAGTGTAATTTTCTACTTGTTTAATTTCTAGATTTAGACTTGATTTTAGGCTCATTTTTGTCTATTAAAGTGATGTAATAAATATTGGCGTTTGAGAACCATACACTAAAGTAAATGACCAATCTTTCCATCTGCTGCTCTCAACCACATTAGCTTACACTAAATTATACTCTTTACAGCAGAAGCCCATATCAGCAGGTGCAGTTTCAAATATCTCAATGAGGAAATGGACTAGTTTACTGCCATTTTAAACCTAAACAGAAGTAATCGCGACCACACTCATATCTTCCTAAAGGTCAAATTCTACCTCTCTGCTGGTAGCTTTATAATCATAGCTTGTTATATATATGAAAAATACATAAATATGTGGCTACCACCTCCTACTAGACAGTGAACCAGAGGGCTGACCCTTGATACATTTACTATAACATCCGTTATATTTGAAAGTTTACCTGTGCTTATATTTTTACTACATTTACTTCAGCAAGGTGTCTATTATCATAAGGGTACATTCGGAAACACTAAGTAAAAAGATGCTACTTCTAAATGGTGATGAAATGTTTACTATTGAGTGAAACCCACTGATAAGATCTAGTCAGTTTTGGGAGTTCCTCTGGGAGTTTGTTGACAAAAAACACCTGTTCACTGAAAGGGCGGATAGCTGTCAAACTAAATTTTCAGAGCTCTTTGACCACCAGAAGAAGTAGTATATCATGTTTGACCCTGTTTTGTTCCCCTTTAGGCCCAGTTTAGTTCTGCTTCAGCCCTGGCTGGTTTTGGCCTGGTTCGAACTTGGTCTAGTCCTGATATTAGTCCTGGACTGGTTAAGCCTTGCGACTAGACATAGTATTTGTTTGAAACACTGTAGCTTCCACCACGATATTGCTTCATGGCTGGCACAATGTTCATACTTTTTAAACAAATAACGGCAGACCCACTGGGCAAATATTTCCTTGCTGGTTACAGTGAAAATTGGACATACGTGAAAGGGTGACGCAAAATAAACAGACACAAAGCATGCACTCACCGCCATGAAGTAACACGATTAAAGCCGCCTTTATCGAAGCCATAGTGGTCCTCCTCTCCACTCCCCGATGTCCCGATGGATTACGTTGTCTGGGAATTCTCTCTTAGCGTTTCTCTATCGGCGTGCATTTTACGATAACCAGGCACTGTCAAGACAACATAAAGACCAAGACCATGCATGCAAATGGTTAATAGCATTGAACTACTGCTATAAAATGATAGTATACAAGCTACTAGGGATAAATAAGTGAATATTGGTAGAGGATTTACGTGCGCAAACCTGCAGAATTACCTTATTCGTGCAACCTCGCATTTTGTCAACAGTACGACGCCTCCATTGTAGTATCGGCTAAGGTTATCCCGCTTTAAGGCAAACATGCCGTGCAGCCCCGGTCATGGAGAGGTTGGGCACATCGCGGGAGGTTGGGGCAGGAGTGAGGGGCGGGTGGGGGCAAGAGGAGGGGCCGCAGTTACAAAAGGGAGGAGCGCGAATGAGAAAAGGCGGTGCGTAAAGTGTGCGTAAAAGAGAGGTCACGGCGGCGCCATTGGTTAAAACAACAGCGTTTTGAACCAATGGAAAATAGAGCTAACGTCAGAGGAGGTTAAAAAAAAGTGTATCTAAACCACAAGAGGGAGCCAAAGTGTAATGTATAATTTCCAATGTGTTGTAATACATCCATGGTTGTACCAGACAGCAGCTTCTGATCGGGACCAAATAGGGGTGGGTTCTTTTACTCAAGTCAAGTGTAATTTTCAGCGGTAATTTTTAATTAGGGATTAGATTTTCTCTTCAGACCTAATTTAGAGAAGGAGGTTGGTATCATGTGGGGAATGTAAATCAAATCAATCAGTCATATCGTTTTTGGAATCAAATCGGTGAGTTGACTGGTAATAACAGAGCACTTTAGAAAGGCAGAGTCTATTGTAAGTATGTGATATACAGTAGGCTGAGACAAAATTCTAAAATTAAATAAATACAATGATAGAGTCATTGTCTACTTGTCGGGATGCCATCAAAGTTTATTTTACAGACTTTGAGATATGTTGCTGTGGTCAAATTCAGAATGCATTTTATTTCAAAGATTGTAAAATACCCCCGTTTTTAAAATATAGATATTTCCTCTTTTTTTTTTTTACTCAGCCACAAGATGGCGACAGTTATCCACTTACAGAACTTTACGGCAAAATTGTAGTCCACTTTATCCAGGGCTTAACGTCAACACAGTTACCTGCCAAAAGAAGACAGAAAATGTTTTATATATATTTTTCTGGTTTAGACTTGACATTTTGCCACTACTTCATAACGCATTGATTTTGGAAACATAGTAATCCATAAATAGGAATATTACATTCAGCAATCTAAAACCAAACTAAAATTGATTGTTCCTTAGTAGTGTTGACAAGCTGAGTATAAAAGAAACAGTTAAATTCAGTTAAACAGTAAATTCATTGTTTCTCATAGGAAGAACTAGTAAGTAAGTAAGGAGATCATGGGTTTGATCCTTGAGCCAGCCGACTACAGTCTCTCTGAGTGGAGTCTGCATGTCCTTCCCATGTCACAGTGGGCTTCCTCCAGCCGTCCAAAGACATGCATGTTAGGAAAAATTGGTTAATCTAAAATTTGTCCCTAATGAAGAAGTGAATGAAGAAATAGTGCTGTAGTTAGGATGTACAGTATGCGATGCTCATTAGCAGTAGCCTTGTAGGAAAAGACTAATTTTGCTTCCTTCTCCTCCCTACTCGTCTCCTCACTTATGGCTACATGGAAACATGGATGAGTTGAGCGTGGCCAGGCACAGAGATGGGAAGTCGTTAGGGAGAGTTTGGCTCAGAAGGCGGCAGTGCGATGTGCACGCTCACTACACAGTCTCTTAGCTGCCAGTGGATCACAAATTTTAACCAAATGAGACAGTCACACTATAATAAAAACACTGAATAATGCAGCCTGATCCACCTCCAACCCTTTTGGATTGGGTCACTGTCGAGAGGTGAGTAGGGTTTCCAATAGTTTTACTCAAGTAAGAGTATTGTTACTTAATCAAGTAACAGTACACATTATAGTTATTACTAAAATTACATTTACCCAAGAATAAAAAATAGTTACCCCAGTTTTGGCCTTGCGACCCCCCGAGGGGTTCCGACCCCTACTTTGGGATCCCCTGTTCTAGTAAATATTAAGTTAATTGGTTATTTACAATTATGTCTAATAAAAATTGCATGCTTTTGGACAGAGAGAGATAGTGTCTGTAGTGACCAAAGCTCTTGGAGGAAACCCATTGTAACAAGTGGAGTACAAGCAGACTCTACTTGCACGTTAAAACTTCCTCCATTCTCATTAGCAGAAATAAAACAGCCCTAAATGCTCTAACTTTTACAATCAAAACATATACGGAGATTCCTCTCACCTTATGCCCTCACTCCCACACTGTCTCCTCCAGGGCCACCACAGACTAAACTGTGACCTACTGGAGACTGCCTCTAATTACTTTTACTCTAGTCACTGTGTGTGGCATCTCTACATAAGCAGCCAGCATTTGCTTTGTTTCTCAATATGTCCGACAAGTAACCATTAGCACTATGTCTGGACATATACAGTAGATAGATATAGATACATAGATACATAAACAGTAGCGGCCATAGTTCAACTTTCAGAACAAGCAGCACTATAAAATTTGACCTTATACGATAAAAAACTAGGAGACCATTTGCTCTAAAATAATCTGTTGGTTAACTGACACAAATTATTTGCAAGGTTTACAAAAGAGCAAAATTGGCCTCAGTGAAGTGATCAATAGCCTGACTACCCACTACTAACTCTTTTCCTATTCCATACATAAGATGTTTGTCAGGTGTCTCGTTGATTTCACTCAATTTTAAGGGCGGAGTTTATCAGTGTAAACTGATCAGAAACACCAGACACTATTAACAAGGAAATCACTTAGCAATGTTTGTGTATCACACAGCCAACAAAACACGCGCCGCTTTTTAGATTTTTACTGAGTGCTGTCAACTCTTCATATTTTACAGTATATTCCAACTTTGAGCCATATTCCTGTCAGCATGTTCTGTCACCATGTCTTTCTGCCCACCTTACTCACAGCCAGCAGCGACGGTGGTGAATGGATGACTGCAAAACAAAACATTGAGAGGAACATAAAGTAATGGGCATGGGCGCGGGAAGTAGGGGTGCTGGCGCGGCTGACTTAGTCCTTGTTTAGTTCTAGTCACATCTTACTTATAATTCAATTCAATAAAATGGTAGTTGGAAAATCTAATATTTTCTGTGTTTGGTGTTAAGAGAATCACAGGACTAGGTTAAACATGTAAACCCCACTAACATACAGAGTTATTTTCAATATGGGACCCTTCACCTCCAGGGCCCCCGAGCCTCTGTCCAGCCTGCCCTGCCTGATTCTACACCTCTGACGAATAACATCTCTGTGAACAGCTAATTTACTGCCAACAGGATATTGTAATACATTTCACTCAAAGACTTTGGGTAGGTAGTGTATGGTTTCCTTTCTTTATTACATAATGTAGAAACAATGTTTAGCTAAGCATTTGACCACATCGTTTGACTTCTTTTTGGTCACTGTCTGAGACTTTAAATGCGTGAGGATAATCGGTTAGTTTTTGTTGGAAGAGACCTTTAGGGTTAAAATATCTGGCCAAAAACAAAAAGAGAATATGGTGTGCGATGCCATGAGAATTAAAGCAGATGTCATGTTATATTCATTATGAATGATTTTACAGTTCACCTTTATGTTCAGCTTTGCAACAAAGTGAATGGAACAGTACAATCTAACACAAGGGAAGCCAGCAGGATACATTTAATTATTGTCTTCTCAATTGATCCATCATTAAGAATTGTCAAGAATAACAAATTGATATAATAAAACATTACTAAATATGTAACTAACAATAATTTAATAAATAAGCTGATACTTAAGTAAC
>JAVQKG010154085.1:0-10795 GCA_036025885.1 Hypseleotris bucephala | reverse complement strand
CAAAACTAGAATTCTTTAATTGATTCACTAATTAATGTCTGAAAGGGGTATAACAATAGTCTACACATTTTCAATTAAATACTCAATAGAATGTTGATTGAATTTAACCTAGCTAGTCTGATTGAATTTAAACTAGCTCCAAAAGATGCAAAATGTTCTTTCCTTTTTTGCAAAGCAACATACAGATGTAAGCCGGCCAACCCAGCTGCCTTCACCAAAATACCAGCACCAATCAGCAGTGCAGCACAAGATTTGAATATATTAGTTATTCCTGTTCACAGTGGGGCATCATTCAGCGCAGAGCAATATGACGATTACAGCAAAGTTTGTGCTTGTGGGCAAATGTTGGTGTCTTTGTCAACACGCTACAATGGTGCAATATATCAGGTTTCATTTCACAGTAGCTTTTTGTATGTATGAAAATCACATTGGTGTAAGCAGAGACACATATATTCATGCTCATTAGTCCCACCTTGCCTCTGGCCTACCTACAGTGCTTGTAACTCGGTTTTTGCAGACTGAAAAATTGGTCGCTGTCCAAAAAAAAGGTGTTACATAACCTTTTTCATTTTGGCTGGGGTTTGGTTTTTAGACAGCCTGGTATGAAATAAACAACTGCTTGTGTGGAGTCACTGGCACTAGACTGGTTCCCCCTTTTCTACCCATCACTCCCAAGCTTCAAAATATTGTCAGCACTTTTACAGCATTGAGACCAGGGCACCACTAAACAAATTATGCTGGCTGTTGCACTCGGTAAAAAAAAAATTAAAAAAAATAGTAAATACAAGAAGGCAAGGTAGCTGCAGTTAGCATCCCATTGTGTGCGCCGATGACTAGCCAAAAAGATGTCACTAAAGAGCCACAGAAACTTCAGAGGCTGTGCTAATTCCCCACCAATTTGCATATGTAATAAGTGTTTCTTATGTGAAGTGACAGATTAACCGGCTCAGCTTTCACATCTGCTAAACCTCTGCTGACCACAAAGGTGATTTGAAATCCGTCACAGATGCCTTAAAGACACTAGATGAAAAAGAAACAGAAAAGACGGGATGCTTTCTTCTCCGCGAGGGTGGAAATTGTCTTTGTGTTGTCTAGATTGGGGGGCTGATGAGTCTGCATCACCTCACTGCCAATGCTTTTAATATCATTACACAGCTTTGGGTCGGGACAAGAAGAGACTGCAAAGCTTTTGTCACAATGCTGCATCTCGCTGTTTGGGAAAAGGATATGTGCGAAGAATAAAAAGGGACTAGGCACAATAACAAATTCTCAAGGCGGCGGTGGAGGGAGTGGAATAAAACAGTATAGCTCGTATTTTCAAGTCAAACGCACTATAAAATTGTAATGGTTCTGTTAAAAAGGTGTTTTCACTTTTATACATTGCTACATGATTTGTTGTACACAGACAGCATGGTAGCACAACAGATAGTTTGCTTGTTGTGCCTTCAGGAAAAAGTTGCAAAAGCTTGTGGTTTGATTCACTTTGTGTAGAGTTTGCATGTTATCCCTGTGTTATAGTGGGTTCTCTCCACATACACTGGCTTTCTCCCACTATCCAAAGACATGCCTGTTTTAGGAGACTTGGTGAATCTGAATTGCCCTAGCAAACAAAATGTTAAAAAGTGAATAGTCTGTCTGTGTGTCAGCCCTGCAACTAACTGACCACTGTCCAGGTTCTACCCTGCCTAGTCCCCAAAGTTGCTGGGACTAATTGGAGTAGCAGAAAATGTTGCGTGTTTTATGTAGGGTCTAGCCAGCAACATCGAGCTGTGGGTATTTCTTTCAATGCGTGAGACTGTGTGAGTTCTCCTCCAGACTAATTTCCACCCAAAGCATTTCAAGCCAAGTAATTATCTGATCAAGAGGTCTGTGTTTTAATCTTTCGCAGAGACAGAAGGAAAAGACTATGAGCAAACCACGCGGCGAACAAGCGAGTGGTGTGTGTAAGTGAGTCATTTATCCTTTCGTTGGAAAAAGGATGAGATATTTGGCAGCTGTGAGCTTCATCTACCCTCCCCATCGCTTCATTACGGTATTCCCTACTTAGGTGGAGAACATGAGGGAGGATGATCCAGTCAGAGTGTTGGCCCATTACCCCAGACATGAAAACTACCAGACATCTCCTTGTTCGCACTTGGCAGGACGCAGATGTTATGGAAGTTTGAGACAAGGTACTATATTACGACCGCTTTAGTTTTGATGGGACTGCCTTTTCTTCACGCCTGTGGCCCCACATTGTTGAGCCTGAACTACACCTGACATCACAAAGTCCATCCATCACAGGAAGTGTTAAGTCGTTAGAGTTTCAATTACTGCTATCCCGTAAAACTCACAGGCAAGTTGTTAGTAAGACCAACTCTGTGTACTAGACTGGTATTGTTTGAGAAAAGTATGGATATGTTTTCTACAATATACTTTAGGCTAATTCAGTGGTTCCCAAATAGTGGGTAAAGGCCATAAAAGGGGTCACAGTTCAAAAGTTTAAAATAAACATAAATGTTGTGGTTATTTGAAGAATCCAGCCAGGAGAACTCTCATACCAATGTACTCTTTGTGGAAGTCCAAAGCCTGAATACAAGGAGACAGTGACAGCAGAAAGGGTTTATGCCAAATATAAATACTGTAACTTCACAATATCAGGCAGATGACTGGATGTAAGACCTTAGAAAATCTGAAAAGCACTAAATATTGTTTTTGCTTACAAAAATGTTTTCATTTATCTGATAATACATTCCTTAAAGTGATAAGAGCACATGATTGTATGAATTGTGACTGTAAATATGATAAAAAAAAAAAACTAAACCAGTGGAAAACCGCCTCATTAAACCTAATCAATACCTAATCTATCAAAAAGAAATTTTACCAAACAATGGTAAAAAACATTAACGCTAGCCAACAGACAAGCTGTAATTTATTCAATTTAAGGTTAAAGTACTATACTTTTTTAGGTTACAACAACAAAAGTCAATCTAACAAACATCATTATCTTGCAATCAAGTTTGAACAAGCTTGTCAGAAAACAAATTGCAGCTAATACAGGCATTTTTCTTTGTGTATGGCTCTAAAATCCCCTAGACTTAGTCATTTCCCAATTATCTGTCAAAAAAAGTACACTTTGCACGTCCAATTTCATGTCGCCACATCTTGAACTGGATCTTTGCGCACACAAGCTGCAAACCCAGCCATCACCCGACACCCTTCAGAAATCCACGGGTGTCATTACATAAACTACACCCATGAGCTTTGAAAGTCTAGAAGCACAGAGTCATAAAAGTCTGCTGCTCAAGAAAAGGCATGTGCGGCTCGAAAAAACAAAGTGACCAGCCCCGAAACCAGGCGCAGCTGACAGATTTGTGTTCCTGCCACAGAATATGGGAAGTCATGCATGGTCATGCTGTTCCTGTTTACAGAAACTATCGATTGGACTGGACAAAATATAAAAAGACCAACTTTTCTCCATTGTTCAAGGGCATATTGTTTGAAAGGCAAATTGATTTTCTTTAGAATAATGCACCTAGTGTTTTTTACTTTCTTAGTTATACAGTAAGCCAGCTATCAGGTAATTCTCATGAATTATTTAACATTTTGAAATTGTACAGGTTTTAAGTTGGGTTGAAAAATTGGTATTTGGAAGTACTTGAATCCATGCCAATCAAAATCATGTCCCTAGTTACTTTTATAAATTTCATATTTCCCTCCACTTAAAAGACAACAGTAATCTATGTCTGATGATTAAAAAAAATCAAGTTTACAAGTTTACAATATCTGTGTATTTAGGGATACGTTTGAAGCAGACCATTAAACATTGCCTATGGGCTAGTTGTATTATTTTTGCAATAAACAAAACCAGGCCAAATTGATGCAGGAATGAAAACATCATCTCTGGTTTTAAGCAATCGATGTTGTCTTCACCGCAAGAAGTCACACAAAACCCTGACCAAAAAAGTTGACGTCTACAGCATTAGGCAAATTATCTTCACACCATCCACGTCTTTTGCTGATGCCACTGAGCTGCAGTGAGAAAAAGCCTCCAATTTTCTTCATTCATCATCATTTCCCTCTTGCATTATGACAGTTAATTTGAGTCTTTATCATTCGGCCTTCCAGGGTTCACAAAGCTGATCTGGGACTATATCTAACTATTAACATCAAGTCTGCCGTCTGAAACTAATGCAAATGATGGCCCTGGACTTTAATGTGTGCTGCTGCAAAAAGCTTTGGATCCATACATTTGCGTTAGCTCGGTGCAGACGCTAAAACGCCTCTTAAATCTCCCCATCTGTGCTGTTTGACCACAAAAAGGAGACATAGCCCCATCAGCCCTAAAGCAATCGCATAAGGCTTGTGTATTAACTTCAATGCCAGAATGTTTTAGTATTGATTTTAGGGTAAGCTTGTTAAGGGTCCCTCAGGAAGAAGCCCTGGGAACCTTTTGATGACTTCAAACTGAAAAGTAATTGCGCTGGGGTCTTAGAAATGGATTTCCTGAACATATCAGCAGGGCAAATGGACAGTTTTATTACTGGGTGTCTGCGCTCAGAAAGGCCATAACACAGGGAAGATGAAGGTGCTTTTTATTTGGGTAGAGGCAGGAGCAGCAATGATTGTGTGTTTTATTAGGTAAACTTGAAAATGCATTACCGCTTTACTACATGTTGGTGCACTTAATCCAATAGAAATATCAAGGATTGTAAAACGCGGACATGTACCTACCAAAGGAAATCATATTACATTTTCTGTCTTCATAAAAACAGATGCCATTGCTAACTTGAGAGTGGATTTTGGTATTTTGCTGTTTCCATGGGAATGATTTTGTTGATTCAATAAAAACAGTGCATTAAATGAGGACTCTTCAAGCATTGATAAAGTGCTTAATCAGTGTCGCTATCAAGAAAGTGAGACAAACAACATGCTAATACAACAAGTTTCTTATGCACTTATCCAGTCTACTGTGTATGTGGGGGGCATGAATAAACCAACTTAATAAATAGAGGTTAGTAAGCAGTAGTAGCATGTCCATTGGCTATTGTAAACCAGACAGGGGTCCCATATATGCATTTAAACTTTTGAATTAATAAAATGACTGTTCACAGACTTACCCTCCTCTGCAATGATCCTTACGGTCCAGTCCAAGATGATACACCACAACAAGAAGACGCCCCTGTGTGTCAGCTCCATAGTGGCTTCACAAAAGGGCAAAAAGCAAAGTTTTGGCTTAAATTAAAAGGCAAGAAGAGGCACGGGCGACTTGGCTGTGCACTCACTGACCGCAAACCAGTCCGCATTTAAAGTGAACTTATGAAGACTGTGATCAAAACACCGCAGAAGATTAGAAAACACTCTGGGGCTAAGTGCACGCTGGTAATATTGCACAGCAGACAGATTGGATGAAGTGGAGCACGTTTTACAGCGTTGTTAAAAGCAGTGTTGTTACTACAAACTTGTGATTGCCCAACTTCGCTTTGTGTGTGAGCAAGTGTGATAAAACAACACAAGAGTCCCTCAGTCTCCGGTCACAAGGGGAGCATGGTCCAAAACTTGTAGTATCCTTAGATTAAATCAGGTCTTTGTGCTTCAACGACTTCTACCCAATCTCTGCCCCTTTTAGCTTGACGAAGGGGGGCTACTACCACATTCACCACTGGATCCGCAGCCACAGCTCCACTTGCATGCCTTTAGGAGCCGAGATAAATCCACATTATCAGACACGTCTTTTCTTCTCCCACATCGCCTTGTCACGCCTCGCAAACAATCCTCCAAAGTCTTATCTGTGCCGCTTTTACTCAGCAACACACCAGGCAATCAGGGATACAGCCAGCCAGCACTACCACCATACAACCCAATGGTTCTGCTGCTGGAGGGGGTATGTGCGACAGGTCTGTGGCAGCTTACTTGGCCCGCTTCTTCACGCGTAATTAGCTCCGCGTATTGAACAAGCAGGTCGGTGGAGAAGTCAGCGCGGCCGAGGGTTAAAGTTGTGCGCTAGCGTGGCTCTCTACAGTAATGTGGTCACCGAGGACTTCATCTGCGCCTCATCAAACCTCCAACAGCACGAGCAAACTCCGCCCTCCGTCTCCATGGCAGCGAGGGCAAGGTAACGTGAGAACACACGAGAGCGGCTTCCGCATTGACGTTTCAAAATAAAACCACAGGAATTTTAAACCCGTGTTGCACAAATGTGGGGATTAATTTGGTGCTTTTTCTGATTCTGTTTTTGTAGATACATTGAATAACCTCCAAATAGTTGTAAATATAAAAGTTAGTGATTTGTGTCCAGATATGCTGTGTGAGGAATTTGTATTATGGAGGCTGGAGCAATAGGCTACAGTTTAAATTATGACTAAAAGTCTACGCCAGATATACAAATTACTGTAGTGAAGCCTCTTTTTTGAAGCACAGTTAACTGGTTTGTGGGCATATACTCGATATTATGTTGTAGTTGCTTATCAAAATAACTCAAGCAACTTATAGGCCAGGCTTTCTAGTTGGTCAATAGCTGTTATTATGATAGTAAGGTCAGGGTGTGAATTTAGTTCAATACTTAGATAAATTATGTTTTGTATCTCAAAATTGAAAGACACACATTTGAAGTCAAATAAGTGTACATGTATGTATTTGGATGTATTTTATTTTGGAACAACATTTGATGTGTTTCCGGTCGACTTGGTAGTTTGTATCTCAGTTAAACACACAGGGCCTACAAGTCTTGGCATGCACCTAATCTGTGCCAAGGGTTAAATTTGTTCGTTTATAATTGTGGTTACTTATTCAGATATGTTTATATACCCCTCATTCCTGGTTTCTGCAATTCAAATCAGCAGTAAAAGACCATTGCTTTTGCTAATTGTGCAATTGTTTATCCATTAGTTTATGATGTTAGTAAGTTTAATTTGTGACTTGTCATTCAAACCCAGTTTAACTCAGCAGCACAGCAGTTTACCTGGGATACCTGCCTCGGAAAGGTAAAGCCACAAATCAGTCTGTCTCAGCAGGGTAACCAACTTGACCTTTGAAGTGTCCTTTTGGAGCTTCAAAGGACGCGTATATAGTTCAACACCGGTCTCTGGCTCAGGCCTACAAAGTAAAAGTCTGCAAAATGCTGATAGACTAACTTAATATGCTTTACACTTTAATCACCTGACTGAAGATCATAGCCCGCTGCCATACTGCCTTGGGCCGATAAGGCTCTTTGCTGTCTGTGGAAAAAATAGAGAGCTGCCAAGCATAGGAAGGCTATAGAAATCCCAAATCATGCAATATTGCCACATCTTGTCCCATTTTGATTTGTCTGTATTTCTCTGTATTCATCATACTTTTGAACACAAACGCACAAGAAACATGACATTACAGATTCATTACATCAGAGTAGCAGCTCAACTCTATTTCCTTGTTTAATTAGTGGGACTATTCCTCAAGGGAGAAACAACCGACCGAAACCACTTTTGAAGAATGTCTGGCAAAAAAAGACCGCAGCGGCATGAATAAGAGAAAATGATAATATAAAGTCTAAATGACAAAAATGTAAATAAAGCATTAGCAATTCAAGACATTGCTAACAAGGACAGGCCGATGTTTAATTTTGGTGCTGTTGGACTATGGGCTCAGCTTGTTTTTGTCAGTTCTGTGTCTCATTTTCAAGTAATTACAGGAAATTCTGTCTTCAAGTCACTCTTTCTAATATTTTGAACTCGATACTTCTTTGAGCGATTTTACATTTTGCTTGCAGATGGTGCCGAACTTAACTTGAGCTCTGAATAATTGTGCACGTCTGAAGTCTTACTTATCAAATAGAAATCAGAGTTAGCATTATCAAAACAAACATAAGATCAACTCAAGTAAAACCTTTCCTCAAACAATACACTGTGTAGCATCTGCCCTGGTCTTTCTTCTTCCTTTTGTCTTTGTTCTCGAGTCTTATATAACAGAATAGATTCTCAAAACTGCATGTATAAAGATGGTGCTTTGGGGTTTTCAAACCACCAAAGCTGTCACATTGACTGTATGCAGCACAAGTGTGAAATTCTTCCTCATAGGCTTTCATCTGCAGATAACTTCCAACAGTGGTCGGACGGCAGCTGAGGGAGTTTTAGCAGAAAATAATGGTAAAACAAATCAGACAAGAAAAATATCCCTAGGACTTTTCAGTTTTTAATACTTCCTCCATAGTATTTCTTTTTCAGGTCTCTTGAGTGCACAATTGATGAATAGTGTATTTTGAATGCAGAGATGGATGCATGCAAAATCTGTGGCCAACCTAAATAAACATGTTGCTTCATTATATTCCTCTAGTTAATGCACCAAGCCAAGTGAAGTGAAAGTAAAAAACACAAACATTCATTCATTTCTGTTGACTGCAAATAACTAGTGTCCATCCCTGTAACTATGTGCCTAAGGCAGGGTACACCCTGAACAGTGGTCATGTCATTTTAACATTTATTCACTAGGGGCATTTAAAACAATACGACAATTCTTGTAAAACCTGCAAATCTTTGTGTGGTGGGAGGAAGCGGAGTACATGCCGACTCCATGTAGAGATCCCAGCCAAAAGATAAAATCCACCATAGGTTAAAAAGTAAAAAAAAACTAACAAACAAAAAAACTTACAAACATTAAACTTTTTTTTGACAAAATTCACTCAAGCAAAGGTTGAATCATGTTTTATATAAAGACACATTTCTTTGTAAAATACTAATAAGTACGTTTGTATTTGTTGGCAGTACTGTCACATTCATGGCACTGAACATCAACAAAACAATCCTATGAGGAAGCAGGGACAGACTTGGAGAGCTGGTTAGACTGGGCCTCTGACTACAACATGTTTCCAATATACCTGCAGACAGAGCGAGCTGGAGTACACCACCAAGCATTTATCTTAAAAAGCATCAGTTATTTCCTTTAGGAGCTGGTGGGGACTCAAAACTGAAAGCATGTTGAAACTTTACACCACTTTTGGATAGAGTCATGCTTAGAACATGTTTTCCAAGAGGTTTAAAGAGGCCCTCTAAATCAACCCAACAATTCTCCCCAGTCGCTGCTAAAATCTCGTCTTTTCAAAACATTTATTTGGGATTTAGGATGGTGTGATATTACTTTTCCATCATCACACATCGCTTTCTCAAATCCTCCGCAACGTCATTATTTCAATTTTGGGATCACACAGCACCTCGAGTGAGAGTGTGCAATTGGTGACACTGCAATCCCCCACAGGTTAAGCTTCTCTTCCTTTTCACATGCAGTGCTCAGCCAAAGGCTTCATATCAAAATCACTTTCATTTTCTCTCTGGCAAAATGCCTCTTGGTTCTTAACCCAAATTTGACAGTTGTCATTTCAAATTCAAAGTCTGCAAATATTAACTGCAGGTATAACTTTGAAGTGTGTCATGTTTTAATTAGCAGCAAAAAGATTGAGTTGTTCTTTTGGAAGTGAATGAAATGTTACTAATTTATAATTCTTACAATAAACTCAAATCTATCTAATTACATTTATTCAGATTTGTGACTCACTATCTAACTAAGAATAGTTTTAGGCTGTCATGTGAGAATGGTTTTATATTTTGCTATATAACTGCGGATATAAATTAGCACTGTGCTAAATTGAGGGTATTCACGGCAAAATGTGTGATCAAATTGTACATTTATTAACATGCATTGTCCCCTGCAAATAAACATCAACAACTGAAAATCATAGCATTTGTTTGTGATATTTTGGAAGTGTCCTTTAATTTATGGTGCATTGTAAAGATACAATTTACTTTTTGTGAATACAGCAATTTTCACATTATTTCACATTTTTGTCTGTCAAGTTTGATCAATACAATAAATCTATGGTTTCACTTTTGCAGTACTTGGATTGTAACTAAACCCATTTTTACTCTTGAGTAATAATATGGATACTTTTACTAACTAACAATTGTTTTATCTGAGTACAATATTTAGCCACTCTACCCACCTCTGTTAAAACGTGTGTATGTTTGCATGTACTTGTTTCTAGAGGTCTTCCATGTTTTTTCCCATAAAATCTTTTAAAAGTCCCAAAAGAGCCATGATGATGACTGTATCAGATTTAGCCCAGACCTATTTCATTAAATCCCTTTTCACTCTCGGAGCTTAGGATAAAAAACACAGGAGTCAGTATTATCTTGGTCTTTAAAACCTAAAGAAGGCATCTCTTTTCAAACGGCATAAACCAGCATCTTAACCACAATGAAACAACCCTGCATCACCCCCGCGGTGCACCAATCCAAGTGTGAATGATTTGGTCTTTCTAGCTCAGATAAAGAAGACTGCAAAGTGCCACCACCCAGATTTTAACTGTTCAACACAAATGCTTTGACTCATGCCAGCTGGGATTTATTTCCAGGACAAAGAGGTGAGCAGAAGAATGGCTGAAAAGACATGGTAGTAGCAGAAGGCTGAAATAAATAATAAAATGAACACGGGAAGACTTGTATTTGATCTTGGACTGCGGGCCTGAGCTGTCATGTCGTAATGAAGCTAACAAATGATGCTCACTTCTTAGACTGTGGAGCTCTGCACTCACTGACAGAGAGGCTCGTACAATGGGTGGTTGATAGATAGCTGTTTAATAGTCAGTGGTTAGTTAGTTAAAAACAATGTGTCTTTATTCAATATCTGTTTTGTGCTCTCATTAGATGATTGAGAAGTATTTTCAGGTAGCTAGCAGGTTTGTTTTTCAGTATTGATTATTTGGTTTGTTGATATAATACAAAATAACTAGAAATCCTTGTCCCACAATGGTGAAATGAATAATGGTTAGATTCTAGGAAAGGTCTGT
>JAVQKG010154037.1:0-16237 GCA_036025885.1 Hypseleotris bucephala | reverse complement strand
TTTATTGTGCTGTATATAAAATATAATTATTAATGTTATTACTATCATAATGCCGTTTGTTGTAAATGGTTGATTCTTATCATCCCTTTTGGTGATGGTGTGGCTGTATTATGTACCTCTTGTTAAGAGAATGTTTATTCCACATGAGCTTCAGTGTAAAAATGATCCATCAACATGTTGCTTATCTGAGATCTAGCTCAGTGACGTTGAGGGGAAAGCCAAATTGTTTTTTAAAATACTAACTGTTCCTTGGCCCATGGGCTGTGCCTTAATCCATGTCATTTAGCCTTTTGTTTCTCTCTCGTTTTCTAGTTGCTGCACCGGCAAACCGCACAACTTCAGTTGTCCTGGTCTCACCATTCGAATATGTTGCCTTTTCACAGAAACAGCCAAACACTATTTTGGAAAAGTGGTTACAAAAAAGAAGGAGCTTGGGGAGATTCAGGGCAACCACTGGTCATAGGTTTGCTTCTTGAGTGTTGTGTGGATGAGACAGGATTTGAAGTAAACGTGGTCTGGAGAAACTGGACACCTGCAAAAAACAACAAACTACAAAGCACAACAAATAGTGAAACAACATTAAATCTAAATTCAAAGGAATCTGATCACATGCTTGTAATTTGTTGACAAATATTGAAAACATCAGCTAAAAATTAGTTTATCTTTGTGCTTAATTGTGATTGGACAGAACAGAAAGAAATATTGTTATTGAAATTAGAGTATGTATTTATGTAATTATGCATGTTCAGTATACAATATGAACACAATTAGCTGTACTAAAAGAAGCATTTGTGTCCAATTACAATCAAGCATTACATGTGTTTTACTATTTCCTGTTGTGCTTTTCCATTTCTTGCTATGAGTTGTCCTTAAAGGGCCACCGTACATGTCCTAATTTAAAAACAAACTATCAGGGTGCTCCTTTGTTTTCTCCGTCCATGTCTTACAAAGCACAGAGTTCCAGAGAGCACCTGTAAGTTCAGCCACTGCTGCATTAATTCTGGCTGCAACTTTTACATAGTGCTGTCTATATACGCTATCCGCACTCGCTTCACACTTTACTCACAAGACTTGCAATATCCCAAAAACCACTACATCTTTCTGCCTGGACGGGACTATTCTGAACTGGGAAGGGGGACAAAATGGCGGGAAGGAGAGTGCATCATTGTCCCGCGACAGGGGGGTATTATTTTGACACATACTGTAGATTCTAAACAGCCCTGGACCAATGGAAACAGTGAGTTCTTTTCTCATTCTGTGTTCTATTTTTTTATGGTATGAGAGGATACACAAACTGTAACTTTAAAAAGGTCCTCAGGACAATTATTTTTTGGGTTTTGTCGTTAGAATGCCAACCTGTCTGGACGTTTTCACAAGACAATTAAAATGTTATTTTAATGGATTCCTTGTTAATTGCAGTCTATTGGATAGCACTGTAGATCATACGACTTTACATATAAAAACGGAGAAAAAAAACATGAAAAAAGTTTTTATATGCAATGGATTAAATAAAAGCATGGGTTGATTCTGCCTAAAACTGTTTCCTTGTCTTAATGTTTATAATGAAGAATATATATTTTTAATCTATATTGTTATTATTCATATATTTACTTTCTTTTTGCAGTAGTGTGGATGCATTATGGATTTGATGTACGTAAAGGTAAAAACTGCACATCCAAGAGGCCTTCTCATGGACATGTGTGGTAACTATTGATTATAAATGAAAGCGACTGCTTCTTTATCTTTATTCATACATGACTGAGTTTTGTGTACATTTTAGCTTGGATTTGTTCAAAACATTGTCTTGAGAAACTGGACATTCAAAAGGCCTGCTATGACAGTGACACAAACTGTAGATTGGCACAACATGGGCTGAGTAGATATCTCTCTCGACATCATTCATTTATCATTCTTTGCAGTTGTTGGATGGATGCTAGATTGATTTGACATATTTGGAGGAACTGGACATCCAAAAGGCCTCCTATAACACTGTCAGTGACTAATGAATAGATTAGGGCTGGGCAATATGGCAATAAAAAACTCAATGGTAATATGAAGTAATGAAGATTGAGCTATTCTGAGAAGTTTGTTGAATCAAATCAAATTATCAAATTATGTTATGGCATTCATTATTCATTTTCTGTGACAATGCCAGTGATCATATTAATTTAAAAAGGCAAAATAAATAGTTTGATGCGTAGTATGATGCTTATTAGATTGTGGTAAAATGGTTTTATGTAGCAGTAGTCTTCTGTGTAAAGCAGACAATTCAAAGTCAACTATCATTGTTTTAAAATTTATATTGGCTTTATAAAACTTGCTATTATATTTTTTACCATATCGGCTACAGCCACTGTAGATTGTACAATATGAACTTCTTCCTTGTCTTTATTCATTATTTTGCACCACATAAGCTCTGATATTGACATGGGTCTCAAAGGAAGTTTAGGACGATCTGAAAACCTATTCACACACCTCTCTGCGCCCCTCTCCTCTGGGATTTTGGTGCAAGACATGTCTCTCACTCTCGCACTCACTTCTCTGTTCGCTTTTAATTAAGATCTGAACTTTCTCTTGAATGAATAACTGTGAAGATACGGATACTACCAGAGGAGCAAGATGAGCTCCTAATATGTACTGAAGAAAGCACTGCTACATCAAAGTATTACTCAAATAGAAATACAAATTTGACCTGATATACAGTACACGTTCTTAGAGCACATAACTGAGTACTTTTGAAAGTGAGCAAGTTTTAGTATATTTATGAACTATGTTGGTTTTTACATAATCTCTGTAAATGTGTATCTTCACCTGTTTCTGCTTGGTCTTTTAATAGGCAGCAGTATGGACATGCAGAGCCACTGTATAATGAAAATTTATCAAATTTGAGAAGTGTGGCAATGCACTTTTTTGCCACTAGATGTCTCCTGTCACCACACTTTTGAAATAAGTGCAATTCACTGTTCTCCAGTGACCGCATGCATCAGTCTCTGGACTTAGTTTTTTAGATGAATCAACAAGACAGGACGAGTATAGCTCTTATATACTACTATTCATATTCATAGGGATATTTTGACTTTTGGTGAAATATTCTCCTAAAATAACCTCTGAATTACTATCACCCCATTATACATAAATGCCCTACTTCCGTGGTATAGTGTAATTATGTATTTGCCATCCACAAATTTCGCCCAAAATTCAAATGTTCCTAACATATTGTGACTAGTATAAGCTGCACAAGGTTATATTTTTGTCTGCATTGTTGTTTCATCTATTAACAAGAGAATTCTAAGGTTTATGGTAGTTTCAAACAATGGCTTGCTGAAAAAAGCAGCTTGATTGTTATATTATAATCAACAAAGTTGTATACTGTTATGATTATCAGTATTATTAGCAACATAACTCTAAATCAGCCAGATGTGGTATCTTTTTTTCTAGATACAAAAAATATGTTTATTGTTTTGCTAAAAACAAGAAGTATTCAACATAGAAACGAACTCTCTTCAACTTTGCTGCATGTTCGTAGTTGGAACACTAGGTGGTGCCCATCCTCTTTTGAATTTCAACTTCAAGTCTGTGTCACCCCTCTCCATTAGAGTCCCCACCATAAAGACACAACAACATATTAGTTCCAGATAATATTTTATTCTTATAATCTCAAAACATATTTATCGCCTGCACTGTACCAGTTACAAGGGAATGTGTAGTGCTTTTCAAACAGCCACACAAGCTCGATCTTAACTTGGTCGTTATTAAGTGGATGGCTAATAGCAGAAGATTATGATGGCACGCATACACACTTCTAATGCTTATTTTAAGAGATTCTCCCTTCACTGTTAATGGCGAGGACTAAGTCACCTCCCATACACAACAACACTGCATCAGACATGAGCACAACAACCAACAGTTAGCGGGGAAACAGCGGAGAGCACGTGGATACATTTGTACAAAAGGTATACACAAACATTACTATATATTAGGTCATTTATTTCCTCAATATGGCACTCATTCGCACACACTCAAGCGCATAGTGGCTGCTGACTTAAGCACAAGCTCCCTGTTTTAGAGAATGCACATCAGCACCAGTCAACCGTCACTCAGGAAAAACTATGTACAGGGTTCATTCATAAAATATTGCACTTATTGGCCCATTGCATCTCACAGCGAGTGCTATGATAATGCTCCTAAATTTGTAACATATAAGATTATATACATTATTTGAATAGAAATCTACATCATGGGTAAGTCATGCAATTCTTTTGGAGCTCTTATTAGACTATGCAACGTACAACCAACAATGTTTTAAGGATGTGTCGTGTTTGGCACAAGTGTTCTTTTTTAATGGAAATATTCAGTGTTCAGACTACCATTTATAGACATTTTAATAATATTTGTGCGCAGAAGGAAGGATTCCATTACTAAAAAAAAGTATAGTGGCTCTAAAGGATTAGTCACTACTTTCCAAGTTGGGTGAAGCAATCAAAACACAAGAATAAACTTTACAGGCACACATTACAGCCTCAGTTGCCCTGAGGCAGACTAGCAGATGTTGCAGCCATACCACTGCACCAACCATAACAAATAGTTTTAGCATTTTCAAATTTGTGTTTGCATCTTTTGATTTCTGTGTATTTTGTTAACTGTTTTTGTGTTTTTACATTGTTTCTACTTTTCTAAATTTGTTTTTGCAGTTTGTGGATTGTGTTGAAATGTGTTACTCTTTTTCTCTTTGTTTGTGTGTTTCTTGATTCGTTTTGTAATTCACCCTTTGTTTTTGTCTTTGTTGCGACTTGGCCTTTGGGTCCACCATACAGTATATGGGTGATTTACTATGCTTCCTAAACAGCACTGTCATTTTTAAAACTCTTTTATACTACCAACATAAAATGTAAGCATGCTAGGTGAAAATGAACAGTTCTTTTTATATATGGCTGTATTTCCCTGCCCGAGCTGACCATCTGTGATGTTTAAGGTGATGGAGAAGATGGCTGATTGTTGTAGAATGGCTAAGGCTCTTCTTTAGATTAACAGCACATATGATTGGCTTTTTGGCAGCATGCTACTCACGTCAAACTAAGACTAAAGGCTCATTTTAGAGGCTAAACAAAAGTAATAATCCCACAGACAGTCACAGACAGCAAACATATCAGGCTATATTCACATCTACTTGAAACACACTAGGTTCATTCAGCAAAGAAGCAGGACAGAGGGACTTCCAGAGGCCGTGTGGGAGATGCTAAAAGGCCACATTATCCAAGGTAGATTATTTTCAATGGCAAAACTGTTCTTATTCATGATTTTATACTCACTCATGCAATCCCCACTCACTATACTTGATATTAGTCAACAACCACACGCTGCACTGAAAGCTGCTACATCTTATAGGGCACAAGATCAATGACCTGGCAGCTTCTGGAGACAAAATCAAACCTAGAAAAGGATACTGTACAAAAATAAAAAGAGGATAGTTCTCAAAGCTCACGGACTATTCCTTACCATATTTTACTTTAGGACATCAAGATTAAAGGTCTTAGGGTTCACTCAACAGCATTACTATGGACTATTTCCAGCATTATCAAATATTTATGGTTCTAACTGTACTGCCAAAAGTGAGACTAGGATGTGTCTATTCCTATATGGTTACACTGTTAACAATAGGTATGTACTGCCTGTCAGGTTATGGAGTCTTATAGGTCACTACTTAACGGGGTTGAAGTGTCCAGAGAAGCGCTGCTAGCAGGAGTGTAATGCTGTAAGAATGAGATATTGTCACTAACAGTTGCACCCTTGCTGCTGCAGCGGAGGGGCAGTGTCTGTCAGTTTGGCCGTGGGTGCTCCAGTGGTCACTGCCGGGTCACTGTCCAAGCTTTCGGACATCTTGTCACAGATGAGGTCCACCAAGCGCTCGAACGTCTGCTTCACGTTGATGTTGTCTTTGGCGCTTGTTTCAAAGAACTCGAAACCTGGACAAAACAAAGATATATTGAGAAATAGTGGCTTTGGCTCAGTTCTTGAAGGCTCCCACATCCACATGATGTGAAGCTACCTGCAAATGAAAGGTGATAAAAGCCAACATTAAAAACAGCATTCTTCATTCCTTGTTGATTCAATACCTGTGCTAAGGCTTTGGTTGGTCTGTTAGCAAGATGTACACTGACAGGATCCAGGAATTGCGATAAAGCCACAAAAAGAAGTAAATGAAGTGACCACTGTGACTGTTCATCTGGATCACTATGAATCTGTTTAATTTATTTTCTATTCTTTACCAAAATCATAACACGTCTTGGCACTATATACAGTATTTAACACAGTGAAATAGGGAGACAATGTTATGGCATTTGTTGCTCAAGCTTCCAATTAGAAATAAATAGTACACCTGTGTCAAGTGGTCTTGTACACCTTCATTTTGGGTCTCCATCAAAACAACTCTTGGAGATGGAGAATACAGCTTAAATGTGTTTGGTTAATCTAAGCAATAAGCAATTTTGTGAGAAGGGCAGACTTTTGATTGAACACTTTTAAACTTTCTTGAATTATGCTTTAGATAAAATGACATTTCCACTTCACGAACGCCACAAAATGGAAGTACAACAGATGTGAAGACGTACCCAGCTGCTCTGCCAGAAGTCTGCCGCTGTCCACTGACACCACTCGCTCCTCCTCCATGTCGCACTTGTTTCCGGCCAACACCACCTGCGCATTGTCCCAAGAATACGTCTTTATCTGGGTCGACCTATGGAAAAGAAGAAGCGCTTTTACAATATAAAGGCCCACAGCATCTTCATGTTTTGGTTTTATCAAAAGCCCAAGACAATAGAAGTTTTGTCCACATATGAACAAGCCAGATTACATAATACACTTCTAGGATTCATGTAAGAATTTGAGTCATGGCTGGCAGTAGAAAAATGGGGCAGTGACTGGACCCTGTTTGGATGTCCACTTTCATCATTCAAACACAAGTGTGCCCTCAAACTCAAATGACTTTCTGTACCTTCACAATGGAGCACAGTCACACACATTGGAATGATGGCATTACGTGGTTCTTGTAAAACCTCTACCTCCAAATACCAGCGTCATTCAATCTTATTTGCAGCAGAATATTACAGGAAATGAAGGAGCGAGTATCTTCTGTGGTGAAAGTAGGGCAGTGAAAGTGGAAACAGAAGAGGAACAGGCGAGATGTTCTGGACAGCCTGACGTGTTACAGAGCTACATATGTGGGTCAGCTGCAGTCCGAATGCTTGGGAATCTGCTCTCTGCTAGAAAGGACAATAATGTGTTGGAAAATGAAAACACAAACAGTTGCACAACTTGAGTTTGAATTGGGTACAATATTTCAAACTTTCAAACATGTTAGGTGATGTTTTTGCCAGCATTGTTTTGATGACAAATTATTAGCCATAAGAATATGGCTAATAATTTGTCATCAAAAAATCCATTTTTTTAATTCAATAAAAAAAAGTTTAACCAAGTTAAACCAAGTTTAACTTTCTTGGTTAAACTTTCTATTTAACCAAGAAAGTCCAGAATCTTCTTTTAGAGGGAGTACTGGACCCAATGGGGAACCTATTTTACATATTTTAGTGGTAGGGGAAATCAGATTACCTGGAGGAAACCTACACAAGCCCAGGGAGAACGTGCAAACTCCACAAAGAAGATGATGCAAGACTGGGTCAAAGATGGGAATCATGGTAAATTATGATTGATAGAGAAGTTATTCCACAAGCAGGAGGTCCAAGTAGTTGTTGGATAGGGCTGATTCAATACGATATGGGATACATGGCTCACACTATAATATAATATTTGATGTATCACATTCAATCAATGTTTGTGGTTTTCTGGTTAAATAAAGGAAAATGACTAAAAATTGATGTTAGCTAAGGCAGTTACATGCAGTGAAATTGCAGTTACGAGAGATAGAACTGAAATAGAAACACACAGGTTTGAAAGCACTAAACTGAGGCAGAGTAATAGGAATTATGTGATTGTACAAGAACATTTTGTGACACAAATGATTGTACATGGATTAAGAGCAAGTTTATCTCAGTAAGATTTCCTGTGAGCCTCTTTCAGCCTCTGACATCACCGGGAAACTTATTGATCTATTCCTAAAATCTATTCCTTTTTATTTACCTCAGCTCATCTAATGACGGTATTGGTCCACCAAAATAGACCACAGAAACAAGCCCACAGCCTCAAACACCAGGTGGACTCTGGCTTATGCTAAAGATGCCAGGCCTTTCCTGAAGCTATGATTGCCAGAACTATTGGGTAAAAATGGCCAGACCTTTTTGATATTACAGATTTTCTAGTAAATTGTAAGTGTATTGTTACATGTTTATTGTAGAAATAAGGACTTTGTTGCTGAATTAATTTTATTGACTGCAGGCACACAATATTTTATGTCGATTTTGTCAGGTGGGGCCACTGTTTTGCCATAAAGACATATTTTAGGTAAGCAAAGTTTGATGTTCATAATATCTAAAATATTATATTGTACATTATATTTATAAGCACATATTTGATGATGAATCAATAAATACTGTATGTAATTAACAATCATTTAGTGAAAAAGCAATTTAGAGATACTTAATTAATGCAGATATTTACAATTTTCATAGATTTACACAAGGTTTTAAAGTAGAAATAAAATAATTACTGTATTTATGGCTCAATGGTCTTTTCTTAATGTCGTAATGCTTTGTAAATGATCAATGACAAATGCTTTACTAATACTTACTAATTACTAATACTAATTTCTTATTCTTCATTACTGTGCAGTCACTCTAAGCATTACACATATTATTTCCAAGCACATGAATTAGATGATGTACAGTAACAGTAATGCAGTAATACTTCCATTTGTCTTAGTCACGGGCAGGAAATGAGCACGTCACCAGCTTAATGCAGAGCGGGAAGGAGATGTTGCCATAGAAACCCTTTTTTCCTGCAACCTTGTCACAAAGAAGGAGGAAAGTGGATTTAACGCCTGAGGCAAAGGCATAACAGAGCTCTGGTAGTTTAAGTGTAGGGGACGGACTCTGTTGATTTTCAAGCTTGTTTGACATGTTGGCACACAGGTCGCTATGAGGAACACTGGGTTTAGTTGTAGAGATAGGATCAGGCTGAAGTGCTCCATCAAAGTGTCCCAAAGCCTTTAAAAAATAATAAGTGTCCTCTGCAAGGCTTTTTTATCAGAGACAGGATTTCAGTTGGATTTAAGGTCATAATGAGGAGGACTATTATAGAACACCGTGACAGAGCACTTCATCCTCCCTCACTCATCAAATGTCCAGTACATGTCCTATTACTGTGAATGGAGCTATAGGCCATACAGGTCTGTCTTAAAGCAGCTGTCAACTGGAACAAGCTCAGGAATGACAGCAAGGTGGACAGTGGCCTTAATAGTGACAGTCACATTACTACTATCTGTGTTAGGTGTATTTCTACAATAGAAAACTAATATAATGTACCTATAAATGCAGCAATTTTTAAATCCTGGCAATCTATAATTAATTGTATTGTTTGCCTGTAATTTGGTGACCACAATATCATAAAAATGTATAATTATTGCAAAAATGATCATGTGCAATAGACAAGTGACCCTTTAGCAGTTCTCCCCCACCCCCTCTTTGGAGAAGGAGGTCAGGGGTTTGATTCCCACTAGGCACAAAATGCCTGGAGAGAGTTGCATTAGGAAAGACATTTTCATTGAGCTGGAATTTGACTTCTCCAAAATGGTCAAAATGGTATATGGAGCCATGCATCCTCTGAAAATATGCATCATATTCTGGAGCTATTTAATATTATTACTTGTATTATGATGTATTTAATTAGCAAATATGCATTTTCAACTGAGAAAGATATTGTGCAAAAAAAAATCATAAGTAAATGAAACTGCTCTTTTTCTCTGCTCTACGTGTCAACACTACAGATTAAGTAAAGAAACAATTAAAACTAAGCAGGGTAAACAAAAAAGATCAGTCCATTCACACAATGAATGAAAAGTAAAGTAAAAGCATTGCATCACCCTCTCCTGGCTCTACATGGATTCAAAGATACTGCCCTGATATTGTTTCTATTTCCGCATCTCCCTCTTCACACACTGTTCCTGATGTGATACTGTAGAGTAGACTGAGGCGGGTTGAGCTGAAGGTGAGAATGACATTTACAGATGCACAGCTGCTGCTCAGACAAAGAGACACATTTATCTCAGAGAGAGGCAGAGAGAGGCAGAGCTGCCCTCCACAAATGCACTGGATAACAGTCCTAACCCAGAAACCTGTTTCTTCAGCTGATGGATGGCAGCTCACTTCCATTTATAGGCACAAATACATCTTCACCATTATCCAGGCTCTGTACAGTTCTGTTCAGCTGCTCCAGTGTGAAGGAGCATAGACCCATCTGACACAATGACACACAATCACTGTACAGCTTTTCTTTAGTTCAAAAGCAGTTACACAGCATTCCCTATAGGTCTATACTATTATTTCATCAAGTTGATAGCACTTCTGTTTACAGTTGTAGTAGTTAATTAATTAGTGGTTTCTCTGTCCCACTTTGACTCGGGGAGGGGGTCCAGCCCACACTTCATGACTTGAGCTCAGTCCATCTGTGATCCTAACCCACCAACCTCCTTCAACCATGAATCTTCTTTCACCTCATCCCAGCTCTTCCTACTCATTTGGATGATGTTCCCTGCTACTAAAATCTTCACCAAAACTTACCAACATCATTTTCATCTTTGCAACTACTAAAAATATAATACATTGTGTAGTTAGCCACCAAGGACAATCCTTTTTAGTAAGTTTTTGAGTGGATCTTGCTATATTGACCAGTTTCGTCATTTTTTGTTATTTTTAGTTATTTTAGAAAACCTACAGACTACAGCTTTATATCTACATAAATTTGACCTTCAACAAATTACATTAGTATAAAGATTAATACTTGACATTCTCAATATTTTATAGTACACTTTGCGGCCTGGCTTTTCGGTATAGGGCTAAAAATGAGAACATCAGGTTTATATATTAATCACTCTAAGGATTAGCACATTCAGGAGATTGCTGTAAGCTGCTGATGAGGCACTCTGCAACAATGGAGCTGCTGCTTTAACTTCTGACTTTCTGCTGAATTCAAGAAACATGTTGGACTTTTATTCGAGAGAGTTTGTAAAATTGTTAGTAGAATGTATGTACTGTATATGAAATCTTACCTGCACATTTCAATGCCTACATTTCTATTTTAGTGGAAACAGAATCAGTCTCTATTTATAGTAGGGTATAGGGTATGACTAAAATAACTGTGTAATGTAATGCCAAGTCGAACAACAAATGTGTCTTGCTTTATGTTTTATTAATATATTCTTCACTTTTTCCATTTAAAAGATTGCAAGCCTATTCCTTGAAACTATGGCCCTTATGTTGAATACATTCTGCAGTTGCCAATTAATCGCAGGACTGACACAGAGACACTGACTGTCTATCAATTTTATTTATCATGGACAATTTAAAGTGCCACTTTTCTATGGCAAAAAAGATTGGATGTTTTTATACTTAAGCTTTGACTCAAATTAAGAGCTTAATTTCTAGTCACCCATGGTCACTACTACAGAACAAAGCCATCTCTTCCTGCCTGACGTTGTGAGTTTGCCCTCTGCCAGTGTTTAGATGGGCCTGCTGCTGTACTGGTGGATGCACTTGGTTTTATTTAGTGCTACTGGCCTGACATTGATTGTGTTTTGTGGACCTTGCCAGTGAGTTGATGTCTCTGTTCTAATTTGATGCAGTCTTTTCAGATTTAATTAGCCATGCACATGCCATATTGACATTGAGAGCTACTGTTGCTTTGAGGCCGGGGAGCATTTACTTTGCTTTATCTTGTGTCAATAAGCCACTGCTATTACACTCTATCTGGCTGAAGAGTATATCAATGATGTGTAGAATATTCATCTAGATAAAGTAGAGTGTAGAGGCCACCTGTGATATACATGCTATGAATGAATATTGTTTTGTTCTGTTCTGTCATTTGCACTGTTCACCAGCAATACATAGAAAGATTTAAAGGGGAGTTAGGAGAGGCTAAAGCAAGTCTGAAGATGACGAGAGCGAGTGGTAGAGGGGGAAAATGCTGAATTAAATTGAACAATATCAACGTAAATAAAAAGCTCAAAATATGCTCAATATGCTCTAAAATTATATCAAAATCTTAGTGCAGTGCTTTTTAGGTAAAGTGGCAAAAAAACAGAACCCCAACGATGATCCATCTTCCAAAATCTAATCAATTGTTCCTTGACTCACTCTTGACCTTACCTAAAAATTTCATCCAAATCCATTAAGATGTTTTGCGTTAAGTTGCTTCCAGACAGACAGACAGAAAGACAGACAGACAGGCGCTACCAAAAAATGTACCTCGTTGGCAGAGGAAAAAACTTGTGTAATTATTCACATGCAGAATCTTTCATTCATACTTAACTAAAACTGAACTGAACTGTGTGGTCAACTCCCATGGACTATTTTAAATTGATAAAAATAATAATAATAATAATACGAAGAAATCTCCAGACACCATCACCAGCAGTCTAGTGTTTTTTAGTGTAGAATTCATATTACTTCAGTTCAGAAAAGCTTGATCATTGACAGGGTCTGACAACCACTGTTTGTGAGTCAACTATGAGCTGACTTTATGTAAATTGACCATGTGCTTTGATTTGTTTTACATCTTTTTGACTTTACATGCCATCTGTACGTATTGCACAATTATATTTGTGTCAAGAAGTCCTCAGTAGTCCTCATAGTTTTGACTTAATTTGGTTCAAATTTAGTTAAAAAAAATCTCCAGTTTACAAACCTCTTGAAATCTGATTACTCAATCAATCAAAAAAAAAAAAAAAAAACAGGCGACAGATTAATTAATTAGCAAGTGAGTTCAAACAGCACATCATTTATCTGTGTGAGTGACAGAACTATAAAAACGGACTGTGTTTCCTTTAGAGCTGTATTTTGGTGCATCATATAAGTAATATAGAAACAGATCCAGTATCAAAAGCACATGTCCTCACCAGTCCTGCACGGCTCCAAAAGACTCCTCATTGGTGATGTCGTACATGAGGATGAAGCCCATGGCACCGCGGTAATAAGCTGTGGTGATGGTTCTGTAGCGCTCCTGACCGGCTGTATCCTGGACACACAACATAAGAAACAACACATTAGGATTGACTGATATTTCAACTTCCATTTTGTGCCCATCCATAACTGACTACTCTTTGTGACTTATTGAGGTTTGGTTTCAGATGCTGACTTCTGATGGTATGAATTTGTTAACATTTAAATTAAAAGTAGCAGTTTAACAGATTGCATACAGTAACAGTATACTATCTGGTCAAAGTCAGTACAGCATACATTGGGTGTTTTGGCAACAAACAAAAACAAAAAATGTGTTTGTTTTTGTGTGTGTTGCTTTAGTATTTTTGTAGTGAACAAACAATTGTAGTGTAGTGAGCAAACAAGTCAAGAGCAAGTAAGTTTGCTGAATATATTATGGATAAAATATTAATTTGTTACAAACGTTACTTCAGAACAAAGACACCTGCTTCAAGAACCAGATGTGCAAAGCCCTCTTTTCTTAGTGTGCTGCTTCAAAATGTGATTCAAATCCATTTATCAAACTACTGCCTGGTTTTGGTAATAATGATCCAACATGACAAGTACAAAATGTATGGCATCCTTACATCCACTCATTTAATTGCGGTTACATAGTGTGGTACATGATGTGGAAGTAATCATTAAGCTTACTGCCTCACTGATTGTGCATCGACATGACGCCAAATCTACTGTTCAGTTTTAGCTGATAGGATTGATCCTGTCTTACCTTCATTAAATAAATCGAGCATGAGCTGATTCAACATGCAAAAATGTTCAGCAAAGAATGAAAAGTAAAATGAATTGCCTGTGAGTGAATAACTTGAAGGCTGCATCAAATAGGCCTCGTTGGGAAGAACACATTAGAAAAAATTGGCTATACACAAGATGTGTGAGTCAAGGGGGGAATGGATTTTGAATTGCAAACACTTGTTATGAAATCGCTGCTTCTTATTTAATACCCATCCTGTTTACAAACGCCTTCTTTGACCAGGAATCCAAAAATTATTACATAATCTCTAATATATTCCTATTGCCCGACTTGTCCCGCCTACGACCAGTGTGTTTGCGTCCGTCTGGGGAAGTGTTGGCTGCTCCACTTGGCTCATGCTGAAAACAGAGCATTGTGTTAGCCGCGATGCTACGCTATGTGATGTCCGCACATGGCTGAAACAATGTGCTGTGGTAGCCAGGGGACACCAATGACCTTCAGTGAGCCAGAGCTTGATGTCTGTGAAACCTCAATGCAAACTGGGCATTAGTATAGCACAATAAAATGACAACGATTATGTAAATGCTTTTGTGTGTTTTGTTCGAGTAATTATGATGTAGTGATTTGACATTAAACACATAATTACAACAGGAATTTACTGTCATGTTCACCTCTGATTCTTGATGACCTTTAAAATCCCAAACGACTTCCTTGTACTCAATTAAAACTAGGAAGCAGACAGGGGAAAAAACTGCTGAATGCCATGAACTAGGATCCCTGGAAGAGCTCCTCTTGTCGTGCGCAGCTAAAGAGAAATCAATCCAAGAAGCAAAGACAGTAGAAGCTGACTCTTGCATGAACTCAGTTTAATTTAGTAAAGTGGGACTAAGACACTGACATGTAAAACACATAATATTTCAATTAACAAGTAAGATTTGAGCATTGAATATCAAATTAAAGGCCCAGTAGGCGAATGTTTTGACCTGCCATAAATATTGAACTGCAAATAATCATGACGGGATCCCACATGGATCTGTGTTAGGACCCTTTTTGTTTGAGCTATCATAAAATAACAAATTAATCCCTAATGGCTTAATGGCATATTTATTTTCAATTGTTTCCCTCCATATTATTAATACACTGTTTCAGTTTTTTGTTGTATATTTTTAGGAATTAAGCATATCAGTTAACATTACAACTATTTTCAGTCTCCGCATGACCCACTTTTAAGAATGAAGCATAGATGTCCAAGGTGCAATAATCAAAATTGTCTATACTGTCTTGAATCATTTACTGTCACTTTTTAACTTTTTGACTACAGCTCATTTTGTTCAGCTGTGTACAAATCACAGTATCACACACGTCTATTTAGAAAAGCGCTGTAAATGAGTTGTGTGTTTTGCTTGTTATGGCAAAAATGCACCTACACTTCCCTTTACTTTGGCCACAAGAGCAAAATTCAGTGACACTATTAGCAGATTAATAGTCTGACAACCATAGATAGCTAATACCTTAAATGGCCACTTACTGTAGTCTCAGCTCTCCCTGAGCCTAATTAAAAATGACAAGGGCCTTTAGCGAACCCAAAGACTCATCCCTATTGTTCTGTATATGCTGTATTTGCTAATGATGAGGGAGCATTATCTCTGTTAGCCAATTGACTCCTCAAACCATAAAACCTTTGTGCTCTGGGATCTCCTCTCTGCCTTTTCCTGTCAACAGTAAACTCTTTAGCAAACAGCAGCTGCAGAGAAAGAAATACAACAGAAACATGAGCATGTGGTGCTTTGTAGATCAAATATACAGTAATACATACTGAATGTAGGGCTGGGCAATGATATGGTAAAAATATAATATAGCAATTTTATTAGCAAGATCACGATTTTAGTCAAATTTCTTGCACAGGCTAATGCTACATAAAACCATAACCACTACAAATTCATTGTATCGAATCCAATAATGATCCTAACAATTAATACTATTAATACTTTCTTTTTTTACATTAATATTATGAACACTGGCATTATTAAAGTAAAAATGGTGAAGAGCAGAGATTAAATGTATCGTAATTCAAAAATCTTCACAGATTAGCTTGATCTTCATAACTTCATATCACAATTCAATCTTTATCACCATATCGCCCACCCCTAATTGAATGATTTCTTATCTGTGTAATGACTGAAAAGCAGTTCTACTATAAAGCACTAATTAAACAGCCCTGAATGTTCCACACTTTTCCCACGCGTTAGGAAAAAGGTGTGGCTTCTGCCATGCTCCTGCTGTGCACCACACTCACACTTACTGGTCTCCAGTCAGTAATGTTGACACTTCCATCTGTCTCTGTGCTTACATTATAGAGCTGAAAACAGAGCAGCCTGAAGAGCGC